>CM065589.1:614291135-614396624 GCA_033119425.1 Bufotes viridis
GCATGATCAGAAACTGTCAGAGCGTGAATCTCCGCTCCTCCACATTAGGTAGGAGACCCTCCGAAACAAGAATGTAATCAAAACGCTGATAGGACTTGTGCGGGAATGAATAAAGGAAAAATTACGTCTATCCGCATGTAGCGCCCTCCAAACGTCTCTCAACCCCAGATCATTAAGCCTGCTAAGTACACTCTGCAATGCCCTATGTGAGATAGCGGATCTAGGGTCGATGTATCCAAGAGAGGGCCATATTAAGGGCCATATTGAGATCTCCTCCGACTACTAACAAGCCAGAGGCAAAATTAGAAATCAGGTATAGAGTTTGGCGGAGTCATTTGGCAGTACCTGTGTTAGGTGCGTATAAATTACATAAAGTGATCTCTGTCCACTCAAACCTTCCCTTAAGCAGTAAATATCGCCCCTCTGGATCCGCTACCTCAGCCACCAAGGCAAGGGGCACATTCTTAAGAAGACCAATACTGACACCTCTAGTAGAGGAGAGGTCATAACATGCGTGGTACCACTGCCTGAATTTTGAGCGGGGTAGATTAGGGATGTGGCCCTTGCGGAAGTGAGTCTCCTGCAACATCACAATATTTGCTTTAATGTTAAGCAACATCTGAAAGATAAGGCTTCTTTGTATAGGATTGTTACATCCATTGACGTTAAAGGAGACCACATCCAATTTCAAGGATGACATTGTAAGCATAATTTGCACAGACATGAGTAGCGGACATAAGCTCTATACATACATATCCTGTAAAAGTAACCTAACGATTTTGAAGTACACGAAAAACATGTAAAACATGATAAACAATGTGAACAATGGGGGATAACGTAAGCTCAGCAGTGCGAGCATTAGGGTACTTTCACACTTGCGGCAGGACGGATCCGGCAGGCTGAATAGGCTGATATCCGTCCTGCCAGCAAAGTGCCCCTGCACTGCCAGCTGCCGCTCCGACCCCATTGACTATAATTGGACGGGGCGGAGCTACGGCACAGCACGGCAGTGCGTTGCTGGAGATCGCCGGACTAAAAGTCCTGCATGTCCGACTTTTTAGTCCGGCGATCTTTGCCATGCACTGCCGTGCTGCGCCGTAGCTCCGCCCCTGCCCCTTATAGTCATTGGGGACGGAGCGGCAGCACGGCAGTGCACAGGCACTGCGGCAGGACCGGATTTGGCAGGCTGAATACCCTGCCGGATCCGTTCTGCCGCAAGTGAATGTAGAACAAACACAGAACCAGAGATAGGTGCACACTGCCGTCACACTAAACCCTCACACTGATGTTAAAATTGAGAGTTAGTTCGACATATCCTACTAGGAGGACATGTCTTAAGCCTCGGGCACCAGCGTCAAGGTCTCTCAAGTAGCCCAAGGGTCCTAACACTCACCTACCTGCGCCATATGGGCGATATCAGGGGCCAGTGGGCAATACAGAACATTAGGACGACTCACAAACATCTCCTCTGTTACCTCCAGCATGTAGCCATGCTTGAGGTGGGAGAGTGTCTATGAGCCCTACCCAAGACTGACTGATATAGCCCAAAGCCTAGCAGGTGCACCCAAATGTGCCTGTTTTCATCTTCAGGTCACATTTGGGTGCACCTGCTAGGCTTTGGGCTATATCAGTCAGTCTTGGGTAGGGCTCATAGACACCTCCCACCTCCCATTGCAAGCATGGCTACATGCTGGAGGTAACAGAGGAGATGTTTGTGAGTCGTCCTAATGCTCCTGTAATTGCCCACTGGCTCCCTGATATCGCCCATATGGCGCAGGTAGGTGAGTGTTAGAGCCCTTGGGCTACTTGAGAGACCTTGACGCTGGTGCTCGAGGCTTAAGACATGTCCTCCTAGTAGGATATGTCGAACTAACCTCTCAATTTTTAACATCAGTGTGAGGGTTTAGTGTGACGGCAGTGTGCACCTATCTCTGGTTCTGTGTTTGTTCTGAATTCTTGCCACATCCACATAAATTTCATCTTATGTAGGATGTCCATTGTGGTACTTGTAGTCCGTTGCTGGCATCATCCATTGTATGCATTTTTTGCTGGTGATTGCCATTAGCAACGGACTACAAAGCTGCAGGATGTGCTCCCTATAGAAATGCACAACTGCATATGGGTATGAGCGCATCCTGCTTTCTTATCACCACTTTTTTTGATGGTTTATATATATATGCAAGTGTGAAAGTACCCTTAGACATCAGTGGAGGCTGAGTAAGGGGGGAGGTGCACAGTATATCATGCATAGCCTGATCTGTCCAAGCAACTTAAACATAGCGCCTCATACAGCCTATCATACGGTGCAAATGAGCTGACCAGTAGTTCAACAGGGAAGTGTCAACAACCTGTATGGTGGTGGTGGTGGTGGTGGTGGTGGTTTGGGAAGGGGGTGGGTTGTAAATAAATATTACTTAACTTTACTATGGAACCTGAAGCTCAGAAATTAGCCTGCAGATCAACGCTAAGGCAACTGCATTCAGTCATTAGATTCAGGCCTGGTAGAATCAATGCGACGCCTGCCCTTCTGCTTGTGCACTTCGACCAGTGCCGCAGGAGCTGGCAATGGAGGGAGGTCTTCGCCTAGAGGTATCCGCAGCCAAGAAGAGACAGCCACCGGTTCCAAGTTCAGGGTTCCAAATGCACTGGAGGTCCTCGGGGACCGGATAGTGAACCTCTTGTTACCGGCTGAGATGAAAAGGCCGAATGGGAAGAGCCATCGGTAAGCTATCTTAGCAGACCTCAGGGTGTAAGTTAGAGGCTTAAGCAACCTTCTTCTGAAGGGTGTCTGGAGAAATGTCTTGGTAAATCTGTATAACCGATCCAAGAAGCTTGATCTCTCCTTTAGCTCTCGATTTTTGCAAAATAGCCTCAGTGTCCCGGTAACTTAGGAGGCCGCATATGACATCCCTAGGATTCTCAGATGGGAGGCTTTGGGTGCAGTGCCCTTCTACAACAATCCCAGAAGCCCGGTTGGGGCCTAGCAGAGAGGAAATAAGGTAGGTCTTCCTCAGCAGAGGCTTCAGGCAGGTTCCTGATTCTTATGTATGTTTTTCCGCCGGCTCCTATTTTCCTGATCCTCTAAGGACAGTAAGGAGTTGTTGATAGCTGTGCGGTGAACTTCTAGAGTGGATCTAACAGCTGCGTTAAAGGTATATATAGTCAGACCTCGGCCTTAATAACTGAGAGGTCGGAAGCAATGGGGGCCAAGGCTTTATGCAGCACCTCATCCAGGTAGTCCTTGGTAAGTATGGGATAGTCTCTTACCTCGTGGCCAGAACCAAGAGTCTCCTCAATATCGTCCGGCTCTTCCCGTGCGCCCGGCCGTGCTGTGTGGCAGTTTGCTCAGCTTGTCGGGCGCTATCTTGGAGGAGTGCTGCGGGAAGCTGCTGCGACTTGTAGAAGGAATTTTTCCATCTCTACATGTGGAAAGGGGACCCACGGGTGGAACGACCAGGTTTACCACCTTGTCTTTCGGCTAAATTTTGACAATGCCGGGCTGGTCAGCGTGCTTAGAAAGGGCTGTGTAGAGGCTTTGTGGCAGGAGTGCTACTCACGAGCTTCCACCGTCTAGCGTGGTCAAGGCTCTGCCCCTACAGAGCGTATTTTATTCAAAATATATATGCACTGCACTGTTGCAGTTATTTCTGGTGAAAGCGTACAGGGTCGTTGTAACAAGCCCCTGCTCGCTCTGTTCTGCTCTCACGGCGAGTGACCACAATATCTGCTGGTTCCGCCGTTGATGATCCGGCCTCAAACGACCGCTCGTGTCATTTTAATTCTCACAGAACCAGTCAGGTTGTATGTGAGTTCAAACTGACAAAATTGTTTATTGAATGCACAACATATAGTTATATTGACAGTTGGAACACCTTTTTCTATTGGTCAATTGTAAAGAACCCTCTGATTGGCTATGCAAATGAGGTAAGCCCGGATTAGTTCAAGAGCTTGGCTGGGAGGTAGATCGGTGTGGCCATTGTCACATAGAGATTTAAACCGTATAGTGGCGTATTTCACTTCAAAAAGAAAAATATATCTGCACTTCACTCTTTAATTGTTTTCTGGTTAAAAATTATATAGTGGCCTTTTTCCGTCCAGCAAGAAATATTATATTCTCGGGTCACTTGTACAGTTATTTCTGTTGAAAGGTTATAGGGACGTATTACAGTTAAAAAAGAAAAATATATAATATATATACACACTCCAGTGTTGCACTGATTTCTGTTGAAAGCTATAGGGGCATATTTCATTTAAAAAAGAAAAATATAATTCCGCAAGATTTTTAAGTAAATGGTCTACGTTTATTGCCAAACATTTGAATACACAGGAGTTACAAACCTTAATGAATAATTTTAAATATACTGAGTGGTACCTACAGAAAGATATAAAGGGGAACACTGAGCAGGTTGAAAGTGTAAGTATACAGTTACATAGAAAATGAGATAGTCTACTATCGTAGACATATATTGGATTAAGAATTGGGAGAGACGCATCCAGATGGTATTGGGGGGGGACAGTTGAAGGTTATGGGGGAGTAAATGAATATAAAATGTATTGGACCATGAGAACTTCTGTATGAAAATGAATGGCCCCCTGCTTCACTGAATGTTGATGTGAGCAGGGAGACCTTATTATGCAAATTATCTGTATTGTTTTTAACAGTACTTGATTGTCCAATAAAAACAGAATAAAAAAAAAATATATATATATATGCACTGCACTGTTGCAGTGTTTTCTGATGAAAGTGTATAGTGTCGTATTTCAGTCCAACAAGAAAAGTATATTCTCGGTACACTTTTGCAGTTATATCTGGTAAAGCCTTTACTGGCGTATTGCAGTAGCCATTCGCTGGTGCACTTATATGTAGTCATATGTGGGAAATTCCTTTTGCGGTATGGACCGAATTACGTTGTGGTGAAATTTCAGTATTGACGTTTCACACACTGCGCACTTACCTGACGACGTCCATAAGAGCAGCGCACCAAGATAAGTGAATACACTATGCACTAACCCAGAAAAAAATGCGAACTAATTCGCACCAGTCCTCATCTATCTGCAGTATTGCTTGCTGGGGACCTTTCTGCAGCACAGAAACCACACGAGGACCTTGTCTCGCTCTTCCAGCGCAGACCTACTTCCTCCGCTATGTCCTGTTCACTTCAGATCACTCCGCCTCAGGCGCCGTTGTTTTATAAACTGACAGACAGCCTATTACCCTCTGTTGAAAAGCCTTTATTGGCGTATATACATGGAAAAAGAAAAATATACTTGGCGTTCACCGTTCCAGTTACACGTGGTAAAGCCTTTAGAGGCATATATCAGTAGGCATATATCGGCAATCAGTGCTGCAGTTCTATGCGGTAATTTTTTAAACTTATTTCATTTAAAAAAATCTTGTATTGTGCGTTAAGTGCTGCACTTATATACAGTAAAATCCCTTTTGAAATATTTAGGTTGAAATAAAAAATTCCACCTTCTCCTTTAACTTCTCATCTCTTCATTAACATCGGACACACCAAGGTTACACCTCCAGCTATATATAAATGTGGTGCCAACACCACCTAGAAGTAAATAAAGGTAAATAACACTGCCAGCCTGTTAAAGGGAATTACAGCATGATACCACAATACATGTTATAGGACATTTAGCAAAAGTTTAAAGTGCCCACATATAGCACATAGGGGGACACTGCATTAAGATGAATCAGGCGTGGATCAGCCAGGATTTCCACACACCAATGCCTGATATATCAGACTGATAATCCGTGGTTCCACACCAACATTTTGACAATAGAGTCCGGTTTCTTCTGGCTACCTACTATTCTGATGCTGCCATCTGATGCTACACATCTGATGCCAAGTGCTCCTTCTTTCACCCACCATCTTCAGCAGGTACTAGTATTGCCACCCACCTCCACAGTATGTCACCTTGCCACTCTGTGGCCTTATGATGCTGCTGCCAGCTTCAGACTCTGTCATTGTGCCACTCTGTGGACTCCTCCTGATGCTGCTGCTGCTGCCGACACCTCCACACTATGTCATTGTGCCACTCTGAGGCCTACTCATGCTGCTTCCACCTCCAGACTCTGTCATTGTGCCCATTCTGTTGTCTCCTCATGCTGCTGCCAACTCCAGACTCTGTTTTGTGCCACTCTGTGGCCTCCTCCTGATGCTGCTGCTGCCGCCACTTCCAGACTCTGCATTGTGCCGCTCTGTGGCCCACTCATGCTGCCGCCACCTCCAGCCTCTGTCATTATGCCACTCGGTGGCCTTCTACTAATGCTGTTGCTTTGTCGCCACCTACAGACTCTGTCATTGTGCCACTTAGTGGTCTCCTTATGCTGCTTCGACCTCACCACTATGTCATACGGCCACTCTGTGGACTTCTCTTGGCTGTAACCACCCTCCTCACTCTATAACGGGGTCACTATTGTCCTTGTTTGGCCTTCTTGGAAATCACCATTTGTTTGAGCTTTCTTCTGATCGGTCAGAAGGAAGGAAAAATGAGACGCACAATGGATCCTGTCTGTGTAGCAGCTATAAGGCCTGTATGGTCCCATCAGAATTGGCTTTTGATTTGGTAGCAATACTGATGGATTACTGAGCAAATTCTGACTGAGTAAAGGTGTGTGCTCGCCAGACAGAATCCGTTTTTGTGGGTTATGGTTCTGTAGACATCTATGTGAAATCGGCTGACGAGGGTGTAAAAGGAGTGCGCTTCTTCTTGACACTAAGATGGACCTGTAAGGCTGAGTTCATACTTGAGTTATTTGGTCAGTTTTGGCGAATTTAAGTATATTATATGTTTTAATCAAAATTTGGTTCAATTTAATATTAAATATTTAATGAATTTACTAAAAAAACATTACATGTTGCCTAAGACAGGAGAGAATCGGCCAGTCCTCTGTTTATTCAAGGACACGGTGTTGCTATGGGAAAGCATGCATTTAAAACAATTCCTCTCCACCTGGAGACAAATCCTGTCAAGATTGCTGCAAGTGCGGTATCGGCTGCTTATCGACCAAGATACTTCTGGGAGAACCTGCCTGGCATGAACAGGCCTCCAGTAGCTACAGACAATGAGAAGACAAAGGTTCAAGATAGCTTGGAGCCCGGAAGAGTCGCAAAGTTAGTCAAGATTCAAACCACCAACCAGGCCCCGGTCTCATCGTCCAGTAAAAACATCACGGATTCCCAGTCATCATGGAAATCAAAAGGAGGGCATCCTGTGGTGCACTATATGGATGTGTCAGAAATGAACTGCTGCTTCCAACAGCTGCTTCTTGGAAGGTCAGGGAGCGTCCAGGTCATCCAGCATCTATTCGCCCTGCTGAAGCATTAGTTTGAAAGTGTGTAGAAGCCGACCACGGGGCCCCACGCTGCAGATTTCTCATGGAGACACCGGATTTTACAATATTAAATTATTTTGTGCATTAGCAATACTGATTGATTATTGAGCAAATGCTGACCGAGTGAAGGCGGATGCTCCACAGACAGGATCCGCTTTTTCTGATTATTATTGTTCTGATGGATCAGAGGAAGGGCAAAGTAATCAGTGACTTCAACACAAACTTACTGCTGACACCCTCTCCACTCTGTCAGGGGTCTCTACTTGTATAAGCGTTTAATAGAACAGGTTCTGTAGACATCTATGTGGAATCAGCTGATGACGTTGTGAAAGGAGTGCTCTTCTTCTTGACGCTAAACTGGACCTGTAAGGCTGAGTTAATATTTGAGTTATTTGGTCAGTTTTGGCCCCATGACTGCCCAAATAAGTGAAGTGTGCAGTGATTCTAAGAGCGACGCCTGTCATCTGCATGTCATACGGACTCACAGTATTATTTCTCTACCACAGCAGACTCCCTATGAGTGTTACTGCAAGGCACAGTGTTCTACACTATTATTAAGGCTCTATGCAGCCCGTAAATAGATGTTTTGTTAATGCGATTTGTCGTAAAATAATTTTGACCAAAGCAAATTTTTCCGGAAAATTAGGCGATGCGGTCAAATCGAATTTTGAAGAAATTTTCTTATCTCTAGACGTCATCACTATGGCAATGATATACAAACATCATTATACAACTCATTAAATGAAAACTGCTAGATCGTTCCTGTCATTAAGACCTAGAGGTCCCATTGCATTTGTTTTTATTATCCAAGAGGCTTCTTTTTGGGGTAATACACAATGTCTAAGCATTTCTTGAGATTTATTGATGATGTTTTCATTGTATGGAGAGGAACTGAAGTGCAATTTGAGGAATTTGTGGAGTATTTGAGCTCCCAGATATGAACATGAGATTCACTATGTAGTAAAATAGATTCTAGAGAACTGTAATTTTTAGATGTGAAGGTCAGTGTACAAGGAGGGGCATTAGTCACTAAAGTATCTAGAAAATCTGCTGCCACAAATTCCCTCTTGCACTTCTTCACTCCCACCCCCCACATGTAAAAAAAGCTCTGCCATACGGGCAATTCACAACACTAAGGCCCCTTTCACACGGGCGTGATTTCCACGCGGGTGCAATGTGTGAGGTGAAAGCATTACACCCGCATTGAATTTGGACCCATTCATTTCAATGGGGCTGTGTACATGAGCGGAGATTTTCCCGCATCACGTTTGCTTTGCGTGAAAATCGCAGCATGCTCTATATTGTGCGTTTTTCACGTTGCCCCATGGAAGTAATTGGGCGGATGCAGGATCAAGCAGGTGTGGATGCAGTGCGATTTTCCCGCAAGGTTGCTAGGAGTCGATCTTTATTATTTTCCCTTATAAAATGGTTACAAGGGAAAATAATATCATTCTAAATACAGAATGCAAAGTAAAATAGGTAATTGAGGGCTAAAAAAAAAAACAAAGTAACTCACCTCCTTCAATTGATCTTGTGGCTGCCGGTCTCCTGTTCTGTCTTCAGCTGGGGGGGTAAAGGACCTTCCGTGACGTCACTGGGTCACATGGGTCACATGGTCCAATCACATGCGTCCATCAAGGTTCTTTATCCTCCCAGCTGAAGACAGAACAGGAGACCGGCAGCTACGCATTCAATTGGAGGAGGTGAGTTACTTTTTTTTTTTTTTTAACCCTCAACCACCCATTTTACTTTGCATTCTGTATTTAGAATGCTATTATTTTCCTTTATAACTATGTTATAAGGGAAAATAATAAAATATACAAAATACTCAACCCAAAACCGGACTTTAGTGATGAAGTCCGGCTTCGGGTCTGGGTACCAAAGATGCCGATTTTTCTCACTCGTGTGCCAAACGCATTACAACAGTTTGCACACGAGTGGAAAAATTGCACATTTTTCTGCAACGCTCCCGCCTCTTATCCGGGCGTCAAGCATCAAGCCCGTGTGAAAGAGGCCTAAGAAGGATAGCTAGTAAGGACAAAGACTTCATTGAGCAAACTAAGGAATTGAAGAGAAGACTATTGGAGAGGGGTTACCCCGAAAAAATAATAGATAGCTCGTTTTTGAGGACAATGAAAAAAGGATATCAAGGAAGTGTGAGTAGGAGAGATAATAGACAGGTAACAGAGAAAAATAAAAGAGCAGTGTTTTCTTTGAAATATACACAAATGGCCTTAATCATAAGGAAAGCCATCCTTTATAACTGGCATACAGTATATTGGCATGTGATGAAGATTTAAAAGAACTCCCCCCCCCCTTATCAGTTTTAGAAGACAAGATAATAAGGAGTAAGGCCCCTTTCACACAAGCGCTTTTTTTTAGATCCGTATACGGGACCATTGATTTCAATGGTTCCACAAAAAAAAACAGAAGTTTTCCATGTGCATTCTGTTTCCATATTTCCATTTTTCCGTTCCCTGCAAAGATAGAACATGTCCTATTATTGCCCGCAAATCACGATCCGTGGCTCCATTCAAGTCAATGGGTCAGCAAAAAAAACAGAACACATACGGAAATGCATCCGTATGTCTTCCGTATCCGTTCAGCTTTTTATGGAACCATCTATTAAAAATTTTCAGTCCAGCCCAATTTTTTCTATGTGATGCCATACGGAAGACGGAACCGAAACAGAAACACAACGGAAACAAAAAACGGATCCGATAAAAGCTGCCCGCAAAACACTGAAAAAGCTATACGGTCGTGTGAAAGAGGCCTAAGCTTGAGAGTAAAAAAGGGTATTCCACAAGGGGATTATAAATGTGGACAATGTCCAGCTCGTAGATTTATGATTAGATCGAAGTATTTGAACATAGGAGTGAAAAAAGGGAGGCAGTTCATTTCATGTAAGGCACGGTATGTGGTTTATGTTATATGTTGCCCATAGGGAAAAGCATAAGGTGCCTGTAGATTTAGAGAAAGTAAAAAATTCATTGAGACGGGGTAGGGTCACCTAGAATAATAGAACATGTTAGAGAAGCACATGGAGGGAATGGTGACCTCCTGAGGAATGGAGGAGATAGACATTGTGTATTACTCCAAAAGAAGCCTTTTGGATAATAAAAACCTCTTGGTCTTAATGACAAGAACGATCTAGCAGTTTTCATTTAATGAGTTGTATAATGATGCTTTGTTTTTAAAATAAATGTTTGTATATCATTGCCATAGTGATGACGTCAGTCGTGGTATAAGAAGGACGTGCACTCCGACGCCATTACATGGGAGGCCAGACGAAGTTCGGTTAAATGTAAGCGGCCGTGGCCTGTGGCTGACTGAGTGCCCGCACCAGCGACCATGTTTTAAAGAGGAATAAAGAAACCGGTGAGTACTGCAAGTTTATTTTCTTCTCACACCACATGTGAATATTGCCTGTAATGCTGAGCACCGCCTGGGACCCACACGATGAGCGCACTAACTCCATGTGAACCCCATAAAGAGGCTGCAGTGCCGACCCCAGACTGCTTCTAAACATTATAATTAGCTCAAAATTAGTACAATGCAATAAAAATTCCCCAAAGGTGTATAAATCCTTTAAATTTTAATCAAACAAAACATCTCCGATCATTCATTATACGGTATGTGCAAACATTTCAAATTTGTCTCTTACTGTATTTTACCGTACAAAATTTGAATAGGGTTAATGGGACTGACTGTATTTTGGCTGCAATAGGGTCACTGTAACTGGCATAAGGGACATTGTGGCTGTTGTAAGGGACTTTGTGACTGTTGGGTCATTGTAGCTGGCATTAGCGGCATTGTAGCTGACATAATGGACATTGTGGCTGTCGGAAGGGACTTTGTGACAGTTGGGTCATTGTAGCTGGCATTAGGGACATTGTGGCTGTCATAAGGGATTTTGTGGCTGTTGTAAGGTCATTGTAGCTGGCATAAGGTCATTATAACCTGTACAAGGGACATTGTAACAACTGTCACAACATAAAAAGAATAGGGAACTTCTGACGATGCTCCGAGGATGGGAGGATTCACAGAAAGTATTGTAGCTGTTGTAGGGTCATTGTGTCTAATGCCAGTCATTGTAGCTGTTGTAGGGTCATTGTAGCTGTTGTAGGGTCATTGTAGCTGGAATAGGGTCATTGTAGCTGTTGGAGGGTCATTGTATCTGGCAATAGGTCATTGTGGCTGGCATAGGGTCATTGTGGCTGTCATAGGGACTTTGTGGTTGTTGTAGGATCATTATCATTACACCGGGCATAAGGGACATAGTGGCTGACGTAGAGACATTGTGGCTGTTATAGGGTCATTGTGGCTGGTATATGGGGCATTGTGGCTGCCATAAGGTCATTAGAACCTGGATAAGGGACATTGTAACATTTGTCACAACAGAAAATGAATTGGGGACTTTTGATGGTGCCCCAAGGATGGGAGGACTCACAGAGAATATTAGAAGATTATATTGGTGCTGAAGACTACGTGTTCCAAGATCGCACTGACCCCCTCGTTAGGTGAGTACCGAATCACAGAGTCTACCTAGTTCTCTTAAGTGGTCCTGCTCATTTTGATCTGCTCTGCTTCTCCTATAAGGGACACTGAGGCTTTTATGCGTGCAGTGTAAATGCAAGTAGGCTGGACAGCAAGCATGGGGGGACAGGTAGGACTACTGCAGATACTGAACGTCCTCATTTAAGGTCTTTTCACATGAACCATGTTCACGTCCATGTGCAGTATATTATAGTCACATTACACATTATAGTCAGTAGACCAGCTGGCATTTCAGAACATCAATAGGTGCAGAGAAAATCGCAATGTGAACTTTCTCATTTCGATTCTCATGTTAGACTTGCCCATGCAAACCAATGGGCCCTGATAAAAATACAGAGCTGCTGTGTATTTTTATGAAGGACCCATGGATTTGAATGGATGCTAATGGAAATAATTGAACATCATTGAGTTTTTAGCCAACGGAACATGAGCAAGTTTTAAATAATACAGCCCTAAAAGGAGCATCTTTCCCACACCCCACCAGTGTCCTCCAGAGTCCATCAAGGCCTCAAAACCTAGTGTAGTAACTTAGAAACCTTCATATTCCATACTATAAGGCCCCTTTCACACAGGATTGATTTCCGCGCGGGTGCAATGCGTGTCGTGGACGCATTGCACCCGCACTGAATCCGGACCCATTAATTTCTATGGGGCTGTGCACATGAGCGGTGATTTTCACGCATCACTTCTGCGTTGCGTGAAAATCGCAGCATGCTCTATATTTTGTGTTTTTTAGGCAACGCAGGCCCCATAGAAGTGAATGGGGCTGCGGGAAAATTGCAAGCATCCGCAATCAAGTGCAGATGCAGTGTGATTTTCCCGCAAGGTTGCTAAGAGACAGGACCCGATCTTTATTATTTTCCCTTATAACATGGTTATGAGGAAAAATAATAGCATTCTCAATACAGAATGCTTAGTAAAATGTGGATTAAGGGGTTAAAAATAAAAAACTTAACTCACCTTATATACTTGATCTCGTAGTTGCCGATCTCTTCTCTCTTCTTCAAACATTCGCAGCGATCTAAAGGACCTGTGGTGATGGACCATGTGATTGGACCATGTGATGAGCTCAGTGACCTCATCACTGGTCCTTTAGACGGCAGCTAATGAATGAAGAAGAGATCGCAACTACGCGATCAAGTGGATAAGGCGAGTTAAGTTTTTTTATTTTTAACCCCTTAATCCACATATTACTAAGCATTCTGTATTGAGAATGCTATTATTTTCCCTTTATAACCATGTTATAAGGGAAAATAATGAAATCTACAGAATACTCAACCCGAAAACGGACTTCAGTGATGAAGTCCGGGTCTGGGTACCAAACATGCCTCTTTTTCACACGCCCATGCAAAACGCATTACAAAAGTTTGCACACTTTTCAACTTCGCGCATTTTCCAGCAACGCACCCGCCTTTTATCTGGGCGTCAAACGTGACGCCCGTGTGAAAGAGGCCTAAGTTGTCCTGCATTTCTGATACTACAGACAAGCAGTAATAGCCATCTAAATGACACAAGCAGTGGAATAACAGGATGCAGAGTAATATCCATGGATGGCGCCAAACTCTTCTTTTTAACTGAATCATCTTCAGTAAATCTCAGATGACTTGGATAATTTGGCCACATCTAGCTGTAACACTGCCATATCCTGCAAGGTCCCATCCACTGTATTAGGAAATGAGCTGACTGAGAGGAAACAAACATTATCCGAGCAGTACATGTATAGTGCGCTTCATTGTGTGTCGAATTTCCATCACGCCGTGGGAGATCTCCAATTCTACATAATAACATAGCATGAATACAGCAATAGCCCTGCTGTAAAGCCGATAGTTAAATCTAGCGCTGCTATTAAGGTGCACTTACTTTCCGCAGTAAGATTTATTGCTGTTTCAGGGTAATAAGAGTCATTGTGTCTGACTGCCGAACAAAAATACTATGGGAAAATTTAGACTAGCACATTCATGGTCACAGGTGCATATCCATCAAGCGAGCATACAGAGAACTAATAACAGTATGGCTGCACAACATTTCATATACAAACAATAGAACTGAGAAATGGGGATCATTCTAAATTAAAATGGTATTCTAACCTGTGTTTTAAATGTAGCATTGGCACTCATATATGGAAAAAACACTCTATTTATTAATTGACCATCTGTTTGGTAATTAAATAAAATCACTTCATTAAAATGAATGTAAACATATGCAGACTAAATTTATATCAATACTGTCTATTGACAAAAACAATGCGAATGCAATAACAAATGGATAAAAATATGACGAGATAAAAGTATAAATATTACCTCCGCCCACACCGCTGTTTTATTATCGATCTCCCCTCCGCTTGTATGCCGGCGTCCCGGCTGCTGCGCTGTTGGCGTCCCTCGTGTATCTCGCAACTGCGTCACGTGATGGCTTTGTGCGGGGGTTACGAATCTTTACTCACAGGTGCTGGCGGGGTGATGCATTGAAGTCTTTCATTGTGGAAAAAGGAATAATTATCTTTGTTACAGTGCACTGTATTTCCACGTTGAAATCTGGGGTGTCTGTCCAATATTTAAGCCAAACGCGTTTCGGGGAACACCTTCCTCTTCCTCAGTGGCATCACCCCAATTCTATCAATTGATGTATTTTATAGTTGACGCTGGTATCTCCAAAAATCTGGTCTGGATCCTGGTTGCCTCAAAATTCTGGTCCGGATTCTATGGGAATTGATGTCTTTTTGTATTATTGCGAATTATTTGCGGTTTGAATGTGTCTTCTTGTATAGAGATGCGTTTTTTGTGCTACGTTTGCAACTTTATATTTATAACATAGCCCATTAAGAATTTTTATGTTGGATCTTCCATTATCATATTGTGCATTGCAGCGGGGTACCATTCACAATCATATTATATTATCTCATATACATGGGAATGAAAAGCCACATGCAATAAAAATAATGATAAAATATAAGAAAAAATTATGTTGGCCTTGATGTGACTATTTGTGCCCAATATTTAAAATCATAAGTAGACAGAATATATTTCCTAAAATGATATTTCTTTAGAGCCCTATTTCCATTTGGTTGTGCACTAAACCTTCGATCTTCATACTTTTGGATGTCATTATGAAGGTATCTTTCCTATTAAACTCTATCTTTCGTTCTAATTATGTATATATAATTGGTGGCTGTACGTATACCTGAGGTTTGTTTTGCGGTATGGATGCGTTTTTTTAAATATGGGTGCGTTATTTGCCTCATGTTTGCATCATTATGTTCGTGACATAGGCCATAAAGGATTTTTATGTAAAACCTTTCCTTCTCATATTCTCTCTTCATGATATATGTATATGAGCTTTATGTTCATTAGGATATGTTTGACAGTGTTTCTTGCTTCTATATATACTGGTTATCAGATCCCACTATTTTCTAGTCTTTTTGGAGGTAAATTTCTGATCTGAAATGATGGGAGAGGGGGGCCCATGTGGGGTAGAGGGAGAGTTGCAGTGCTGGAAAACAGCCTGACATGCAACTCTACATCGACACCCAAACGGACCGCCCATATTCTTATAAAAAGCCAAAGATTTCCAATTAGGCATTTAGGCCCTTGGGAGAAGGCTGCCGAATTCATAAATTTTTCTGGATTCCGCTCTTGATAGTCTTTCAATGTGATTTCCTCCCCGCCAATGTTTCTCTACCTTCTCCAGTGCCATGAACGAGAGACCCATTGGGTCTTGTTTGTGTACTTCCTTGAAATGTCTGTATAGGGAATGTTTATCATAGCATTTAGTAATACTATTTAAATGCTCTGATATCTGAATTTCAAACCAAACGAATATTGAAAGTCAGGATATCAGAGCATTTAAATAGCATTACTAAAGGCTATGATAAACATTCCCTATCCAGACATTTCAAGGAAGTACACAAATAAGACCACAACAAGATCACAACATTAGCAGTAACCTTTATAAAGAATATTGACTGTGCGGTATGCTACCATACAAGTGCCTGCAGACCGACTGCTAACCGGGGATACAACCTGTCTGACTGTGAACACTGTCAACATTATAGTGACCCATCAATATAATTGGTGTAGCTGTTGCAATTTATACAAGAATTATCTCATGTGATTTAACATTACAGGAGGATTGTCATCCAATAGGACAGTGACTGACTGTACCATTGTCTCTCCAACCTACCAGGTGATACCTAGCACCTAGGACTAAGATTACTAGTCCATACAGAAACACCTAGTAGAGATGAGCTAGTACCGCCAGTCCCTATTATATTTTCATTATTTTTCATCGATAATATTTATACTTTTATCTCGTCATATTTTTATCCATTTGTTATTGCATTCGCATTGTTTTACTCAATAGACAGTATTTATATTAATTTAGTCTGCATATGTTTACATTAATTTTAATGAAGTGATTTTATTTAATTACCAAACAGATGGTCAATTAATAAATAGAGTGTTTTTTCCATATATGAGTGCCAATCCTACATTCAAAACACAGGTCAGACTAAGCATTTGAGGGGTGAATCAAACTTGGATTAGAGCACCTGCCCTGAGAAGGCGAAGGTGAGCGATTCTCTGAATTTACTACTTGATAAAATGGTATTCTACCCACTATAAATAAAAATGTTGAAGCTCTTTGCACACATTTTTGATCAAACGCGTGTCGGCCCATCTACCAGGCGTCAAGGTGGCTTCCGCAGACGGGTACCTAACACTAAGAGAACTGCCTCCCTTGGACTTACCTAGGCCTACAATGTTCAGGGCAGTGTCGGAACCAGCTACATTTATACTCTTCTCAGAAGCCCGACACACGTTTGATCAAAAATGTGTGCAAAGAGCTTCAATTTTTTCATATGTTAGGTACAATGCCCTTTTAATTTAGAATGATCCCCATTTCTCAGTTCTATTGTTTGTATATGAAATGTTGTGCAGCCATACTGTTATTAGTTCTCTGTATGCTCGCTTGATGGATAGGAACCTGTGACCATGAATGTGCTAGTCAAAATTTTTATGCAGTATATATTGAGGGTAGCGGCCTCTTTTAGACTGAGCAACGCCCATCTGCCTGGGGCTTCTGAGCAGAGTATAAATGTAGCTGGTTCCTCCGCCGCCCTCAATATTGTAGGCTTAGGTAAGTCCAAGAGAGGCAGTTCTGTTAGTGTGCGGGACCCATCTGCGGAAGCCACCTTGACGCCTGGTAGATGGGCCCGACACACGTTTGATAAAAAATGTGCGCAAAGAGCTTCAATTTTTTAATTTATGGTAGTTATCATACCCCCTTAATTTAGAATGATCCCCATTTCTCAGTTGCGCAGCCATACTTTTGTTAGCTTTCTGACTAACAAAAATGAGATTTTTTTTTATTTATTTTTTACTTACACTGGATATTTTTTCCTATAGGCTAAAACATAAGATTTCACCTGAACCGAGATCTCTGACATAGCAGGCAAATAACGACTTCTGAGCTTTACCTTAATGGTTTAATATTTCAGTTCTCTTCTAAACTATATGTAACTACTGTAAGTACCATAATCTCATGGCTTCGGTACTGGAATTCACCAGTAGGGTGTACTCAAAAATCCTAATACTCCATAGCAAATCTCTGAATAGGCCCTTACCTCTACTGGGAGCGTAAATAAATGTACAACTTAAAGAGGTCTTCCTATCTTAAGAATATATAGCAAATTTCCACATTTGAGACCATGAGGAGTGCACACAGATCTCATAGGACCCCATAGCAAAACCTTGTATTCTTCTCCACTAAGTGGGACTTCTGACAAATCAGCGACTTATAGAGGAAGAAGAGGAAAAAAGTTGCACTTTTATGTTGGAAAAAGTGGAACATTATTAATATTCTATATATAATAAATTATGTAAGGTGCTTCTCTTCTCACGATATAAATCGTTCTGCTTGCAACTACCATTTGGGGGAGCTCAGTGCATAGGAATTTGTACAGTTACCATTGAATGCAACAGCAGCTGTAAAAAATCTCCTTGCACTGTGCTCCTCCCAGTGATGACTGCAAAAATTAAGGAGTTCAATACCTTCATGGTCGTTACGCCGGGCCCCGTAGCAGTTGATGGTCTGCCTCCATGGTAGGTACGCCACTGATCACCAGGAAAGAATGAAGATCCTGCAAACTAATCCCTTCAATAGATGTCCGCTGTGTGACTGGTCGACCTACCCATACACATGCGTTCCCTGTTCAGACAAGCACAGATGTATTTTCATTGGAGATGTGGGATTAACCGATTGCCAGACACCACTGGATCTTTTTGTCTCTGACATCTGCCAAATGAACTTCAGCTGAACCTCTAATGGACATTAGATGGTAGGTCTTGGCAAAATTGGCAGGTTTGGCTGGTGTTAGTGCCCATTTAAATAGGCCGAGGATCTAATTTCCAGGAATGAACACTCCCACAAAAGAGTTGGCAATTATCAGGAACCAACAGTTTATTTCTGACCACTGCTCATGTAAATGAGGCCTATGGTACGTTTGAAGTGTGAAGGCCATTGTTGCTTCATAAAGTACCTTTATAGGGTGTTGGGGCTCCAAATCACCCTCTTTTCAACATACAGCCATATTTATTATCAAAGTTTGATCTTGGCTTAAAGAAAACTAGACTTACTGTAGCTTGGTAATTTCCCATCATGAGAAGGCTAACATTATATCATGAAGCAGGGACTAAATGCCATGATCACATGACATCTTCTGTACATGACGTCATCACATAGAGATGAAACCATGGCTTTTGGTCTTAGAGACCCTAGTAATAGTTCATGTGCTGTGGGATTTGGACCATTTTAAATGCGGTGTCTCAGAATGACAACCCCTGTCTGTATACCCTGTTAAGACAAATGGATGTCCTAGAGGGGTAAGCCTTACTTGGACCCAGGGGTGAGAGGGGTTGCCTTCGTGAGACAACCCAATTAAGGCCCTTATCTGATTTTTTTAATTTAATGAGCCCAAAACTTGAGAGTCCACGAGTAATTCTGGGCTTGCTTTGGGCTTTTAAAACAAGGATGTGACACTCACCACTTTGGCTAGAGACTATTCTCTACCAGGGAAGGAGTTTATCCGGATCAACCACCTTGTTCTTGACACAGATAACACAATGAAGGTGCTTTGTACAGTTTTCCTCCTTATCACACACTTGTACCAGAGATGTTGATCCCCTAAGATATGATCCATTTGGCACTGCCAAGATTGGGATGCATGCGCCATGCATGCGTTACACACTTTCCATTCACTGCTATCAGAAGTTCCATTGCAGCGAGAAGTGCACCGCACATGCACGACCACTTCTCCATTCCATGCTTTGGGGCTGCCAGAAATTGCCAAGCCAGTGGTCAGGTATTTCAGACCCTGAATTGAGAGGTAGAGGAGCCTTTATTATTCCTACAGCAAGTTTATGAATTAATTGCCATTGTTACCAGTTTGAGTTGTGTCCTTGAACATGTTAGTATCAGATTGTGCAAGGACATGCCATAAACTGGTAACATCCAGATGGACCTTTATTTCAGACTGCTAGCAATTGATTCATAAACTTCTAGCAGGAATAATATAGGAATGCATTACATAGGGAATGCAAGTATTTACTAACAAACATGTCAAGAGAGGTAATAGGTCCTCTTTAGACCTTGTGAGGAGGGCCTTTGCTGCAAGAATACCCCAGTTTATGTCCCACAATAGTCTTGGATTGGTGACAGTTGCACTGCTGTAGTCGCATACTTGAGTTCTGGAGCCAAAAAATGTGACCAAGATGTGGTAAGCCAGAGAATGAGACTGGAGTATAGCCAGGCAAGGAGCCAATAGTCAGAACCAGAAGTTGAACGACTGTTAACTGACAAATAAGCCCAGGGGAGAAGACAAAGCTCTATCTAGGAACAAGGTCAAGGTCAGAACCTAGTCAACCAGGAATCAGGATCGAAGCTCCAGGAATGAGAGCCAGAACCTAAGTTGGCAGATATGGTATGACAGTATTATTTCCCTTTAAATGGGCCATCAGGCTTCACATCATCTTTGGGCTCCAATTTCTTTGACAACCCAACACCACTGTGCCGCTAGAGCATGAGAGCCTTGACCCGATTCAGCAAAGGTGCAACCAGGAATCAGGATCGAAGCTCCAGGAATGAGAGCCAGAACCTAAGTTGGCAGATACGGTATGACAGTATTATTCCCTTTAAATGGGCCATCAGGCTTCACATCATCTTTGGGCTCCAATTTCTTTGACAACCCAACACCACTGTGCCGCTAGAGCATGAGAGCCTTGACCCGATTCAGCAAAGGTGCGACGGACAGGAACAATATAGAAGGAGGTGCTTGCCTATCTGCAACTCGGCAAATTAGCTATTCTTCTGTAGCTGTTCCGACGAAACAGCACACCAAGTGGTCAAACTAGGCATTGCATGTAAAATCATTAATATTCTAGACTACTCCAAGTCACTGAATCCTTTATGCTAAGCTTACTTGATGATAGCTACGTCTTTACAAAATTTTTGATAGGCGTTGCTAACGCTATTTAAGGCCTGATCTGAATTTACACTTAAAAACAGTTCAATAAAAAAAAAAAAGGAAAAAAAGTAAAATGTCAAAATGTAAAACAAACAAGTCCTAGTTGTTTTGGCCTCATTAGAATCGGTTCTCTGTTCATCACGCAGTCATCAAAACTCTTTAAACCAGCTCGAGCCTATGATGCATAGAGGAAGAAACATCATCTTATGTTACTTAATTAAAAGGAGACAGTGTTTTGTGGGAGTAAATTGAATAGAACTCCCTAACATGACGGGCTTTTTCATTTGACAATTTCAAACAATTTCATACATTTGCATATTTTATTAAATGCCACGAGCAAATGATTTTGCATTAGCTGTTCGGTTATTGCACATTACAAGGCGTGAGAGCGTCTCTGTGTGCAGCGGGATAGATAACATTCCCTTGACATTCACAAAGCAATAGAATCATGTTCCCCGTGTTAATTTTTCATAAACTCTGCACCATACTGAGATGAAAAGCTTTTCCCCAAGTTGTTTCTAGGAGTTTTCACAAGCAAATGGTAGCGGTTTGCTAAAAGAAATCAGGATTTACCCCATAAGTGCCAGATCCAATAAATATATAAAGTATGCACTTTACGGAATTTAGTTGTAAAAAAAACAAAATATGCTGCAATGTGCATAAAAAATGTGAAAACGGTTTTGTAAAATCTAAATTCTGTGCTGAGGTATGATCACTTAAAGTTGCAGGCCCAAAGCCTGAAGCTGCACTACTGAAAGGTTCTGATGACCAGATGTATCCTGCTAATTTTGGTCAGGTCCACAGTGGTCATGGTGACCTTGAAAACTTAAAGAGTCACTGTATTTTCACATGAGTTCATTACAGAATGGTGTAACTAGTACATTTCTAAATCACATCATTTAATAGATATGCCTGCATCCACCTGAAAAAAATGTGTAAATTCATGGCCCTTAGGGGGTCTAACTTCCATTCGTAGTCCATTTTTGTAGTCCATTGCCTGTTGTCAGGCAAGATCTGTCCCTGGTAACAAAGACTCAGAAGACAGCTAAGAGGAAGTGGGGGCATGTCAGAGCTAGCTGAGATCCCAAGCCTGATAAAACAACTGCTTCTACATTGTATCTGAAGATCACAGAAGCCTCCTTATCAGCTTTTTGAGCTCCATAGAAGAAAACAAACAATGGGAACTAAGGGACATTAGGTCACTGCATACAAGGTAGAAGGGAGACACGCCCTGCTTGTGAGAGAAATGCATCTAACTGTGCAACTGAAACAGGGAATAAAATGTCTAAAAGAGTTATTAGGGAAAAACAACAAAACTATTCCTTCACAGTTATGATTGTACATAGAAACACAAATATTATGCAATCATTGTTTTTTTGTTTTTTTTTTACTCAGGTATGCTTTAAGGCTGCACTTTTTAGAGATTCTAATTTCTAACAACATGACCTAACAACATGTCACCTTCTATTTCCTATCCGGAGAAGTGTTGTCAAACAGTGTACACCTAATTTAGTTTGCAAATTGGCAACTGTGAATGTTGATATGAGTAATAGTTTCAGTAACGACACCACAGAAGTCAAAAGGGGAATTGTCAGATGGTCAGATCATGTTGTTAGAAATGACAGTCTCAACCAGTAGTGCAGCCTCAGGCTTCCATGAAGACACAAAGTCTGACAGAAATCAGGAGACATCTTGTCATCAGAATATCTCAGTAGTGCATCCTCAGACTTTCGGCACTTAGCTTTAAAGAATTACACAGTTGCTTACTGTCCTGGAAAACGTGGGAAGAAGGAACAGTCCACTACAATAGAGGTTGGTTGGTTGGGGTGGGGTTTGTACAAAGTTACAAACAAGTGGATGGTTTGTAGGCATTTAGTGTCTGGTCCTGGGGAAGAGGATTAACAGTGAATACACTGCAATAGCCCCCGATGAGATATGAACTGACTGTATATGTATTTCATTAATGTTACAGTCAGTTCTGATCAGAAGAGCCGTGGTTGACCTCAGGAGATATGGCCGACACACGGACCATGTTTCACGGGCACATCATAGTCGTGTAAATCAACCCTTAGTCCTTGAAAACCCCTTTAATGCTAGTCCCCAGGTCCAGCCGCTAAATGCCAACAAGCTATCCATCTAGCTGTAACTTTGTACAAACCTCACACCCAACTGCGGCTTCCCGATCAGAACTGATTGTATCATAGTAATTTATGATACAGTTTATACCTGATTGCAGGACTATTGCAGTGTGTTCACACCATCATGTAAGTACAATGCAATTAGATAACAACTGTCTGTAACATAAATTACTATGATACAGTCAGTTTGGGTCAGGAGGGCCGCGGTCAGCTCTAGGAGATAGGGCAAACACACAAATTGTGTTTCCTGGGCAGATCACAGTAGTGTAAATCAGCCCTTAGTCTTTAAAAACTCCTTTAATCCTTGCTCCCAGGACCAACTGCTGAATGCCCACAAACCATCTGCTTTTGTTGTAACTTTGCACAAACCAAACCCCCAAACAACCTCCTTTGTAGATGACCCTTCCTCGTTCCTGGGCCGATTACAGTTGTGTGCATGAGCCCTTAGATGTTGATGACCTATTCTCAAGATAGATCATCAATATGAGATCGAAGGGTTTCTAACATCATGCACTCACTGCACTGTTTTCTCCTACTGCCTGGTAGGCTTGATCCTGCAAGCTAAAATGACACCTCTCTTTGGAAAATCGTTATGTCATTCCAGTATTTTATGATTTATGCAAATAAGAGCATCAGTGCACCTAGAGGTGTGGTCAGCACTGGACATTAGAGGAGATGAGCCCCCCTCGTCCCTCAGTGCACGGGAGCCATAATTTACATAAAGTATAAAAGGTTGTTTTTTTTCACAAGACAGGTATTTTTTATTCAGTAGAATCAACCCTACTAGACAGTAGTGGAAAACAGAGGAGGCAAACACTCCACATGTTAATGTTTGAGAGCTAAAGGCCATATCATGCAAAAAAATATTTCTCTATATATCCAATAAAACCATTAAAGCTAAAAGTGTCCTTCACATCGGTGTTTGGTAGGGTGGGTGCTTTCAACCCCCTCCTTCAGACTGAAGGCATCATTGAGTCACCTAGAGGAACGGCCTCTCTGACTGCTAATAAATTAGTGTCCTAAGCTAAGGATTGAAATTCTAAAGCATAGAAGCAGAGGTCACTCTGAGGAGAAGTATTCCACCAATTATTTCTGCAATGTTCACATCAAATGCAGGATTTATTATATTGTTTGGCTTCCTTCTCTTTCATTCAACAAGGTTTCCCTTCGTTCTCCGAGATCCAGTGTCATGCCCTGATAACCTTACAAATCAACATTGTTCAGGAGGACTTAAGAGGCTGATACATCCCTTCACAGATGTGGGTTGGAGATGGGAAATCACAGTACGGCTGTAATGGCCCGTTTGTTGTGACCTTGCTGCTACAAATAAGATCAGAGGAAACGTTATCATTACACATCATCTGGGGGCTGCACGCTAAAATGTTCTCCTAGATCTGCTAGAGATATACAGAAATCATGGGAATCTTGAAGGTGTTGTGGGAGCTTCAAAAAACTTTGCTGTAGGAACAGCACCACCCTTATCGACAGGCTGTGTTCGGTATTAAACCCAGGCCTACTGAGTAACACTGAAATAAATGGAGGTCCATCTGTTATAATATGAGGATGGATCACCAGAGGTGATGTTTATAGGGATTCTCTATAATGCAGCAAAGTAGGAGGATCCAAGCAATATGAATTTCATTCCATTGAGCGAATCCAACAAAGTGGAATTCCATCTGAATTTCATGATAAATTCGATTTGCCGCGAAGCCAAATTTCCTTGTGCTTCGTGTTAGCGAATCGATTTAACCTGAAATAGTAAAAAAAAAAAAAAATAATCATGCTTACCTCCTTCATTTGCTTGCGAAGGGCCGGCCGGCGCCATCTTGATTGAAAATCTCGTACGTGGTGATGTATGACGGCCGGCATGATGATGTTATCTCGGGCCAAGTGAGATTTCGCGCCAGATCTTCAAGAAAGATGGCGTGGCCGGCCCGTCGCGAGCAAATGGAGGAGGTAAGTTTGGTTTTATTTATTTTTCTGTTCATTTTACACTGTTTTTACTCTCAGATGCTGCGATCATGTATGAATACGGCATCTGAGGGGTACAATGACGGGGCGGTGCTATCACAGCTCCCTGTCATGAGTACCCACTACCTACAAAAATTCGCTCGTGACGAAGTCATTCGTAACAAAGCAAATTTTTTTGTAAAATTCAGCAAAGCGGCCGAATTGAATTTTTAAGAAATTCGCTTATCTCCAGTCCTAATTCATATGAAGGCCATTTGTCCTAATTCATTGTTTTGCGGGCAGTGGGTAAACATTTTAAAATGTTGCATACTGATGCTCCTATAAAAAAAAAAAAATCAGATTGCATGATAATATATTTTATAGAATAGATTCTAGTGAAGTCCTGGAGACCTCAGAGTGGTCCAATTTTCAGGTCAATTAAAGAATCAAATCTTTTTAATTGACTCGTTGTAATTTCCAAAATGTGCTCATCTCTAATGCAAATTCTCTTCAGGCATAAATGAAAGTCTATCATCATTATGTTTTAAATCTACAATTCTCTGCTAATTAACCCTTTCCCGACAGTCATCATACATATACTGTGTAAATCGGGTTTTTTAAAACTCAGGTCAGCTATGACCACCGCATCTGAGGTGGCTTTCTTTCCCTGGGAGCGCTGCTCTCCTGGGGCCAGAACATCTTCCTCTGTCTGAGATCGAGGAAGGAATTTGTTGTCTGCTATAGCCTGGGTCTCTCTGAAGAAACTTAAGCTCTTACAGCTGTCGTTCTTAAGGAGGCGTCCAGGTGGCAGAGCTCCAGAAGAACATAGAGGCTCATTTATTATCCCGAAATACACCTATATTAGGCGTATTTCAGGTGCAGATTGCTGCACAACGTTTAGTTGCATTGCAATATGCGACTTTTCCCCACTCACGCCAGGTCTAAAAAAGTGGGCGTCGTGTGGGCGGGAAAAGGGTCGAGATGGCATGCCCGTCACATTCATCATTTTCTATACCTTTTGGAATAAAAAATGGTCTAAATGTAAGACAGCTACAGTAGGAAGCTGTCTTACATTTAGACCGGCAGTGGATGCGCCCAAGTTATGTAGAGGCCGCCAGCTTTAGGGGTTATTAAAGGGAATATGTCACCTGGCTATCCACATTTTTTTTCCTTTAGCCTAGGGCAATAAAGTACCTTATATCCGGATCTGTTGTTCTTTTCCGTGTGTCTTGTATTTTCTGTTAAAAACCGCTTTATCCATTATGTAAATTAGGCTGTAAGGAGCCCAGAGGGTGTTTTTCTCTTGCAAGGAGCCCAGGAACGCCCTGATGTGCCCAGACCGCCTAAATTTGAATCTAAAGAACGCCTCCAGCAGCTGAAATCTCGTCCCAGAGGCAAGGCTACGGCTCCGCCCCCAGCTACCTCCGCTCTCTGCCCGGAATACATCCCCGATCTTCTTCTCGGCGGCCGCTGGAAATCTCACGCAGGCGCAGTGCTGGCGGTTACCTGCGCCTGCGCGATCCAATTGCAACTGAGGGCAACAGCGCTCCGAAACGTCACTGGGCTCGGCGCATGCCCAGTGACACTATTGAGGCTGTTGCCCTCAGTTGCCGTCAGATAGCGCAGGCAATCGCCGGCACTGCGCCTGCGCGAGATTTCCAGCGGCCGCCGAGAAGAAGGTCAGGGATGTATTCCGGGCAGAGAGCGAATGTAGCCGGGGGGCGGAGCCGTAGCCTTGCCTCTGGGACGAGATTTCAGCTGCTGGAGGCGTTCTTTAGATTCAAATTTAGGCGGTCTGGGCACATCAGGGGGGCGTTCCTGGGCTCCTTGGAAGAAAATAAAACGCCCCTCTGGGCTCCTTACAGACTAATTTACATAATGGATAAAGCGGTTTTTAACAGAAAATACAAGACACACGGAAAAAAGAACAACAGATCCGGATATAAGGTACTTTATTGCCCTAGGCTAAAGGAAAAAAAAAAAATTGTGGATAGCCAGGTGACATATTCCCTTTAAGACCATAAGGTTTCTTTTTACTTTGGTATTAGAGTTTAAAAAAATGCAGGTTTAAAAAAGACTTTTTTTTACTGTTAAGGGCTCATGCACAAGACCGTTGTTCTGGTCCGCATCCGAGCCGCAGTTTTTGCGACTCGGGTGCGGACCCGTTTACTTCAGTGGGGCCGCAAAAGATGCAGACAGCACTCTGTGCTGTCCGCATCCGTTGCTCCATTCCGTAGCCCCACAAAAAAATATAACATGTCCTATTCTTGTCCGTTTTGTGGACAAGAATAGGCATCTCTATAATGGGCCGCCCGTTCCGTTCCGCAAATTGCGGAAGGCACGCGGGCGGCTTCCGTGTTTTGCGGATCCGGAACGGTCGTGTGCATGAGGTCTAAGACACACTTAGCAAACTTGGAATTTGATTATTCCCTTCTTTGACCAATATAGCTAATCAGGAAAGGCGGTAATATTTCTGTCTATGGTGTAATCTGCGTTTCATTTCACTGGTATAAAAATAGTGTTATTGTTGTAAGATGATTTTGCCATAATGCAACACGTTTAAAAAAAATAAGTGTTTAAAAATATGCAATTGATCAGCAGCTGAATTCTATTGGGTTGCTCTGCTGACAATAAGTCTATGGGCTCTTGCAGACGAACGGATCTCCTGCGTGTTATCCGCAGCGAGAATGAGAGCCAAGCTGCGCGGTGGACATCAGAGGCACGAAGCAGTAACATGATAGATACTGCTCCGTGCCTCTCTGTGACCCTTTCACTACAAAATCACTGTGACAACTTTATCTCACAGTGATTTTGTAGTGAAAGGGTCACAGAGAGACACGGAGCAGTATCTATCATGTTACTGCTTTGTGCCTCTGATGTCCACCGCGCAGCTTGGCTCTCATTCTCGCTGCGGATAACACGCAGGAGATCCGCTCGTCTGCAAGAGCCCTATGTAGAAACTTGAGGTTTAAAAAAAAACAAAAAACTTTCTGTTCAAATGAAAAAAATAATAATAATAATAATAATAATAATAATAATAATCTTGTTGCACTAGAATAGATGCTTGTGCCTCTGCTCTGTATACTATGTGAGATTTGGGTTTTTTGTCAGACACTGCATCCACCCTCATCAACAGCTCAGCCTATTCCGTCTGCTTGTTCGGAATAGGCACCTCCCTGCCGACTGTCACCCCCGATTGGCTGATGAGGCTGTTTTTCAGTGTCTTCCATTACTTCCAATGTCATGTGGACATCCTTCTTTTTCCTCCCTCAGGGTTTGTTTCGCTGCCAACATGTGCAATAAAATGGCTCTGTGCTATGTTTTACTAGATTCATCCGAAGAGAACCTGAAAAGCTTTGGTTTCGTTTGGCGGACACAATTTTGTGTTCCTTAGCGCACCGCATCCACCGAGATGCATGTTTTTGGGATTGCCTGGGGATATGGCTATAAAACACTTATGAACTGTAGAAGATTTAGTTTTTTTTTCTGTTTTTTTTATAAAAGGCTGGCTGCTGAAAAAATAATGTTTCTGTAGGCACTGCAGGAGTTTGCTGATTGCAATGCATTACATGAAGCTTTTATTTGTCGGCAGCTGCCTTCAGTATAAAACACTCACAAAAAACTCTGAGTGACCTTATTCTTTGCGATAAAACCCAGAGGTATCATTCACATCACCGTTCAGCCTTTCCATTCTCCTGCTATAATGGGGTCCGTTAGGTTTCGACTCAGAAGATGATTTTGGAGCAGAGACAAAAGTTGTGCATGCAGGACTTTTGTCTCCGCTTCAAAAATATTCCTCTGAGCGAAAACCTAACCATTATAGTCTACGGCAGGGATCAGCAACCTTCGGCACTCCAGCTGTTGTGAAACTACAACTCCCAGCATGCTCCTTCCACTTGTGTGAGAGTTTAGAGAACAGCCAAGCAAGTGTGCATGATGGGAGATGTAGTTTTACAACACCTGGAGTGCCGGAGGTTGCTGACCCCTGGTCTATGGGGTCCTTAGGTTCTGTTCGGTTCAGTTATGTGCTAAATCCATCCTTTCCATTCTCATGCTTCTAAACGGAGCAGGAGAACGGAAAGGCTGAACGGTGATGTGAACGAAGCCTGACTTTTCTACCTATTGATTCAATCTAACTAAATTTGTCCCTAAATTGTCCAGATTGCTGGCTTGCGTGTGTAATTGCTTTCTACCAGACACATCCAACAAACGTCCTCCCACACTGTAAGCTGCACTCAGAATGGCGTCTGGGGCTTCTGAGCAAGCCCAGAGACTGAAGGACCTGCCAAAATCCTGACCCGTGATTGGCTCACAGGCCATCCGTCAGCCTCCCGGGGTCATATGAGCTTTCATCTTGGCAGGTGCCAATTTATGCAATTCATCTTTAGACAATGACCAAAATTTCAGATTCAAGTGGCAGCAGAATTTTAGTAAAAATTTACTAAAAATTGATTTACTCATCTCTAGTATGCATCATTTCCGTTGGGTTTTAGTAATGCTGCCAACACTAGAGGAGCTTTATGCAATCAATTGCAGCAAGCTCCTAAGTGGCCGCTGCGGGCATACAGAATATATTTTAAATACATGTCTAATCTCTTTGAAGCTCTGCATCGGACAATCTACTCCGACTGCTATACAGATTAAAACACTAATATAACAGGGGCACTCACCAAATACTGTCACCAGGGACACAGACACAAGCGCACAGCCTGTTCTATACCCTCTAGTGGCAAATCAAAATTTCCCATAAATGGCTAGCTCTTAGTGTAATTTAGCAGATTTAATTATCATAAAAATACTAAATAAAATACAATAAAGTCCAAATAACCATTCTAATGTGCATTCACGGTCTCCTTATAGCTGTATAGCTGAACGTTCGCATTTATCAGTTGACACAAAAGACAACAATCCTGCTTTTAAAACCAGTGTAATAGTTATTGAATATTAGCAGCCTCTGATGCCTTAAACTAGTTCTACAGCCTATGTCTCAAGTTGTATTACTGTTGGTCCCTTGAGAAAGTATTCATACCCTTTGAACTTTTACACATTTTTTCACATTACACCCACAAACGTAATATTTTATTGGGATTTTATGTAATAGACCAACAAAAAGTAGCAAGTATGTGCGAAGAGAAAAACTTTTTCTTAAAAGTGTAGTGTGCATTTGTATTCAGCTCCCCTATACTCTTTTAGGCCTCTTGCACACAAACGTATTTTCTTTCTGTGTCTGTTCCGTTTTTGTTTTTTTGCGGACCATATGAGGAACCATTCATTTAAATGGTTCCGCAAAAAAAACAGAAGCTACTCCATGTGCATCCCGTTTCTGTATTCCGTATATCTGTTCTGCTAAAAGATAGAACATGTCCTATTATTGTCCGCATAACGGACAAGGATAGAACTGTTCTATTTGGGGCTAGCTGTTCCGTAAATACGGAATGCAAACAGAAGTCATCTGTATTTTTTGCGGATCCGTTTTTTTCGAACCGCAAAATATATACGGTTGTGTGCAAGAGGCCTTACACTGAAGTAAAATCCAGGTTGATCAACTGCCTTCAGAAGACACCTAATTAGTAGAGTCCACCTGTGTGTAATTGCAGTGGCCGGGTTTGGGGTGGCCTCAACGCTACGCTGGGTCCCTCGGACACCGTCGAGGTGTCACTACATGTTGCTGCTCTCCGGAACGGATGGTAAGACGTGGTGCACCCCAATGGGACATAGGTCCAGAGAGTCAGGGTCTGCAATAAACCAGGGTGCTTCTGTACTGGAGGAATTCAGGTACAAAGCAATACAGGCGAGGCATAGGGCTGGCTTCTCCAGCCTCCTCCCTGGCAGGAGAAGGGTTTGATGCTGAGGAAAGGTCTGAGCTAGCTGTCCCTCTCTCTCAGAAGGCTGGTACCCCGGTCCAAGGCTGGTGATCCAGGGTCTGTGGCAGCGTATCCATGGACGTAGCTATAGGGGGTGCAGAGGTAGCAGTCGCTACCGGGCCCAGGAGCCTGAGGGGGCCCAAAGACCCTTGTGCCGAATATGAAGACACACAAAGCACTGAGGGAAGGAGACCCAAGCTGAACTCTTGCACCAGGGCCCATGAGCCGTTACGCCGCTGAGCGTATCCCTGTCTCAGCATCTTCTTCTGATCACTCAGTAGTCTGGCAGAGTCTCCTCCCTGGCAGAAAAAAGGTTTGATGCTGAGGAAAGGCCTAAGTTAGCTATCCCTTTCTCTCTCTCAGAAGGCTGGCATTCTGGTCAAGGGCCCATGGTCTGTAGCTCTGTAGTCGGAGTGGCTCCTTGGTCACAAGGCTAGAGACCCATGGTTTGTGGCTCAACGTTCTCATCTCAGTGTCTTTTTCGGGTCACTCATGCAGGCTGCCATGAGTCTCCCTGTGTTCCCTGTGATTCATGTGTTAGAATAGCCCAGTCACAGTCCAGACCTAAACCCCATTGAGCATCTACATACCCCAAAATATTTGCAGCTGTAATTTGGTGGTCCTTCAAAGTATTGACTGGGGGAATCTACATACAAATGCAAGGAACACTTTTAAGATTTTTATTTATTGAAAATTTTAAAAATCATGTATTATTTTCTTTTTACCTCAGACATACTGCTACTTTGTGTTGGTCTATCACATAAAATTCCAATAAAATACATTTACATTTCGGGATATAATGTGAAAAAATGAGGGAAAGTTTAAGGGTATTAATACTTTTCCACATCCCTGTATATCTCATGACTCCTATAAAAGATGACTAAATAAATAAATATATATATATTTCAAAACATATCAGTACTTCATAATATGTGGGAACTACTACTGATGTTTTTAGCCCTAAATTTTACATATATAAATATTTATATACATATATAAATATATTTACATATATTATAGTATATTATGTATTATAAGTATATAATAATATGTGTAAATATTAGGGCGCAAATATAGGGCGCAAGGTGCCGTCATGGACGGAAGATACGTGTCACCGAGGTTCCTGGCCTCGGTGAGGTGAGAGCCGGGTTTTATGTGTCAGCAGCAGCTAGTGCTGCTTGACATTGATAGTTAGTTTGGCTGCAAAGCCAATCCGGGCCGGCTCTTACTGGGAGTAGGCAAAGAGTTGGGTGGGTGCCTACTCCCCACGGTCCAGGCCGGACTTTGCCGGGCTTTTAAAGGCAGCCACATCAGAAGGTGTGGCTGTGATTGTCCTGGAGCTGCTGCTAGTGTTGTGTTGCTCTCTGGGCTGGAAGGATGAGCTCAGCAAGGAGTCGTGCAGTCGTCCTGGAAGCCTGAAGGTGGATTACCCTGCGGCTGGGCCGACCGCCAGGTGCGAACGCGCACCTAACCATCTCACAGGTGATTGAACCTGGTTTTGGACTCTTTGGTTTTGCTTTTTGTGTTTGCTGAGTGTGAATTAACACCAAGAGACTGTTTATCGTTTATTTTGTGCAAGTGTGAATAAAACACTGTTTATTGCACTTTCTGGACTTCTTGTTTTGCCTCTGTACTGCACCCGCACTGCTACCTACCAGAGCGACTCTCACAATATATATATATATATATATATATATATATATATATATATATATATATATATATATATATATATATTTGTGGTCATGGCTACGACCAACGATGCTTGATGAACCCTAGGGAGATAAACATCAATAACAATCTAACCCGCTAGCCGTGTGCTAGCTAAACCTAACTTAATGGCTTGAATTGTGCCCTTAGCCACAGCCGTGGTAGGCCTAAAGGGGCATACCCTGTGGAAATGAAAAGAGAAGGGAGGGAGGGTGGGGCACCTGAAGAACACACGCCCAGGAGTGAGGCAGTGGCTTGTTTAAGAAGAGCCTCCGCCTCCCACAAATGCAGGCTGACCAATCAGCCTTAATACTTGTGGTCATGGCTACGGCCAACGATGCTTGATGAACCCTAGGGAGATAAACATCAAGAACAACCTAACCCGGCTAGTCGTGTGCTAGCTAAACCTAACTTAATGGCTTGAATTGTGCCCTTAGCCATAGCCGTGGGTAGGCCTAAAAGGGGCAAAAGCCAAGCCAAGTAGGTTATAAAGAAACAATGAAAGTGCAAACAAATCCGTGACCAACTGTAAGGCATCGGCAATCTTGACCGCACATTCAGGAAGTATGCGGCAAAACCATAAGAAGACGTACATCACAGCTTGCAAATGAATGAAACCGTAGACATGATGCTCGATGTTGCAGATAGTGCCCAAGCGGAATGAAGGAATGGGAATACGCTGTGGAATGGAGCATGAGATATTAACTGAATCTGGTGACCTGTGGTTCTAGTACTGACAATTGCCCTGGCCTCCGGAGTTTGTGGAACCGAAAGAGAAACCTGCCTGCCTAGACTATGCAAGAAGTGAGGGGCAAAAGAAACCATTAAAGTAGGAAGGGAATCTTTGAATAGTTCCCCAGACATCAACTATCTGCTTGCCATGTCCCCTGCATTCTTCTGTGAACCCCTGAGAATGGTTTTCCTGGTTCAGGATTAAACCAACCTGGTATCTGAGTCTACCATTAACCTACGTGGCCCGAATACCGTGGCAGGCGAATATGGTTGAAAAATGTGACCTGACCAACATGGCAGGTGACCCTAAAGATTTGAGCTCCAGTAATTGAAGTGTGATCCTGGAGCATGGCAGACACTGGACATTAATAAGGTGTAACACCTAAAGAACGTAAGGAGCAGGAAACTTAGTTGAGTAACAAGAGAACCTGACTGAACCCCGCAGGTGACAGACTTTAGTTTAGAACATGGGCCGTATGCAGGTGATCAGGGAAGCAGATATGAATGTGAGACATTTGGGCCCAATCAGCCTGGAACCATGGATGGACAACCAACCAGGCAGGACTGAAAACAGGTAATCGGACCCCCGCAGCCATGGAGCCGAAGCAGTCGTCCGGACCCCGAAGCCATGGGGCCGAAGCAGTCGTCGGACCCCGAAGCCATGGGGCCGAAGCAGTCGTCGGACCCCGGCCATGGGGCGAAGCAGTCGTCGGACCCCGAAGCCATGGGGCCGAAGCAGTCGTCGGACCCCGAAGCCATGGGGCGAAGCAGTCGTCGGACCCCGAAGCCATGGGGCCGAAGCAGTCGTCGGACCCCGAAGCCATGGGGCCGAAGCAGTCGTCGGACCCCGAAGCCATGGGGCCGAAGCAGTCGTCGGACCCCGAAGCCATGGGGCCGAAGCAGTCGTCGGACCCCGAAGCCATGGGGCGAAGCAGTCGTCGGACCCCGAAGCCATGGGGCCGAAGCAGTCGTCGGACCCCGAAGCCATGGGGCCGAAGCAGTCGTCGGACCCCGAAGCCATAGGGCCGTAGCAGTCGTCAGACCCTGAAGCCATAGGGCCGAAGCAGTCGTCAGACCCCGAAGCCATAGGGCCGAAGCAGTTGTCGGACCCCGAAGCCATAGGGCCGTAGCAGTAGTCGGACCCCGAAGCCATGGGGCCGAAGCAGTCGGTGGACCCCGAAGCCATAGGGAAGGTACAGTACCTTCCCAACAAACAAAAGAACAACTTGTAAAACATGGTAGGCCCACTGGCCTCCGCTGAGAAAGCTGTTTTGTTGAACTAGGCAGGAGACCAATCTGAGTGAATGCAAACCAGGAGTAAAGGAGACCAATCTGAGTGAACACGAATCAGGATTTAAAAGAATTTTTTTTTTTTCCACACCACCGAGGAAAACGTGCGCCTGAAAAGAAAGCAGCCATGTTTACCGGGAGAGTACTAAGCAGTGGGTGCGGAGTGCCCCGTTAAGACTACTGAGTGTAGCAAGTAACATGAGAATGCAGTTTTGAGTGGGAGCCGAATGTAACACATGGTGTAACAGCAGATGGGTGAATGCCGCTCAGGATGTGAGTAACAATGTATGAGCGCTGCTCTGAGTATGGCTAGAGCATGAAAACATGGTATAACGCCGACGTAAGAATGCAAACTGAACGTGAGCGGACTATTAACGTGAAGCATCTGCGGACACATGAACACAGCTTTAGTAGTGAATGGAGTAGAGGACAGGATGTAAAGTAGACATGCGGACGCAGCTTTGGATGTGAATGAATATTAACTCGAAGTGACAGCCGACATGGAAAGCAGCTCTGGCGAGTGGGGTATAAAACCTGTTGTAGCAGTAGAAGTGTTAACACAACTCTGGGTATAGGCAGAGCAAACAATTGGTATAACAGCAGCTCTGGTTGTGAATGGAGCGTGACACATGCTGTGAAAATGACATGAACGCAGCTCTTGAAATGGGCCTGGAAAGAACCTGTAGTAACAATGGACGTGTGAACGCAGCTCTGGGTGTGAGTAGAGCAAACATGATATGCCAATAGACGTATGGACGCAGCCCTGGTCGTGAATTTGACTGCGTAAGTGTGAAGGCTCCTTTGTGAGTGAGCCGAGAACGAAAATAGGTATAACAGCAGCTCTAAATGTGAGTGGAGCATGAACATGATGTGACAGCGAACGTGAATGCACCTCTGAAAACAAGCCTCGTATGACCTGTTGTAACAGCAGACATGTGAACGCAGCTCTGACTGTGAGCAGAGCAAACATGGTATACTAGCCGACGCATAAACGCAGCTCTAACCACACACAACAACATGATGCAACAGCCAAGTGTGAACAGCCAACGGGTGAATGCAACTCGAATGTGATTGAAGTATGAAGCATGATGAAAATAGCAGACATGTGGACACAGCTCCAGTGAGCAGAGAGTAAAACATGTGTAAAGCAAAATGTAAAGCCCGTCTGGAACGAGCAGCGAAAGTGATGGACAATAAAAGACGATGCGGATACATCTGAGGGTGTGAGGCGTATAAAGCGAGGTGCAAGCAGGTATAAGACAGAAGTAGAGCCGAACGTGGAACTGCCGCTCAGAATAAGAGCAGAGCATAAAGTGCATCAGGGTTTTAGTACATAAAGCAGGGAAAAACATGAAGTCTAAAGATGGTGGTGGCTGGGAGAAGGGGAGTCACATGGCAAGGAACAGCTACAGCAATAGGTCAAACAACAGCTGAGTCTGATGTTCAATCATGACGTCACATGCAGCCGGGTGACTGTTCCCTAACTGCGTATAAGCTGAAGTAATTTTCCATGCGACAAACAAGCGACGTAAATTTGCAAGATATACCGGAACTAATTCCTATTAATCAAACAAACGAGGTTGAAAGAAGAAGAAAAAAATAAAAATATAGAAATTTTTAGCACCAACAAAACAAACCTGAGGCAGAAGATTCTGAGGCGAAGCCTCCGTTCGCTAGAAAAGTCGGGTTCCGACCAGCCAGGAGGGATGGCCACGGCCCAACTTACTTACGTATACCCCGCGTGCATTGCTACGATAGCAGAGAAAACAAAACCTCCGTTCTGGCTCCATGCTGCAAAGAAAGAGATCCTGCCACCAGAGAAGCTAGTTCACTAATGACACCCAGCAGCACCTGTGCACCTGAAGAACACACGCCCAGGAGTGAGGCAGTGGCTTGTTTAAGAAGAGCCTCCGCCCCTCCCACAAATGCAGGCTGACCAATCAGCCTTAATACATATATATATATATACCGTATTTTTCTCCCTGCACCGGCCAATAAGATGCACCTAGGTTTTTGGGGAGGAAAATAAGAAAAAAAATATTTTTAACCAAAAGGTGTGCTTTTGGTGGTTTTGGAACTAATGGTGGTCTGTGGATGGCACTATTATGGGGGATCCGTGGATGTCACTGTTATGGGGGGGATTTGTGGATGTCACTGTTATGGGGGGGATTTGTGGATGTCACTGTTATGGGGGATCTGTGAAGGACACTGTTATGGGGGATCTGTGGATGGCACTGTTATGGGGATCTGTGGATGACACTGTTATGGGGGATCTGTGGATGACATTGTTATGGGGGGATCTATGAAGGACACTGTTATGGGGGATCTGGGGATGGCACTGTTATGGGGGATCTGGGGATGGCACTGTTATGGGGGATCTATGAAGGACACTGTTATGGGGGATCTGGGGATGACGCACTGTTATGGGGTATCTGGGGATGATGCACTGTTATGGGGGATCTGGGGATGATACACTGTTATGGGGGTCTGTGGATGACACACTGTTATGGGGGATCTATGACTGCCACTGTTATGGGGGATCTGTGAAGGACACTGTTATGGGGATCTGTGGATGTCACTGTTATGGGGATCTGTGGATGTCACTGTTATGGGGGATCTGTGAAGGACACTGTTATGGGGGATCTGGGGATGACGCACTGTTATGGGGTATCTGGGGATGATGCACTGTTATGGGGGGATCTGGGGATGATGCACTGTTATGGGGGTCTGTGGATGACGCACTGTTATGGGGGATCTATGACTGCCACTGTTATGGGGGATCTGTGAAGGACACTGTCATGGGGATCTGTGGATGGCACTGTTATGGGGGATCTGTGGATGTCACTGTTATGGGGGATCTGTGAAGGACACTGTTATGGGGGATCTGGGGATGACACACTGTTATGGGGGTATCTGGGGATGATGCACTGTTATGGGGGGATCTGGGGATGATGCACTGTTATGGGGGTCTGTGGATGACGCACTGTTATGGGGGATCTATGACTGCCACTGTTATGGGGGATCTGTGAAGGACACTGTCATGGGGATCTGTGGATGGCACTGTTATGGGGATCTGGGGATGGCACTGTTATGGGGATCTGTGGATGTCACTGTTATGGAGGGATCTGTGAAGGACACTGTTATGGGGATCTGGGGATGGCACTGTTATGGGGGATCTGGGGATGGCACTGTTATGGGGGATCTGTGGATGTCACTGTTATGGGAGGGATCTGTGAAGGACACTGTTATGGGGTATCTGGGGATGATGCACTGTTATGGGGAGATCTGGGGATGACGCACTGTTATGGGGGTCTGTGGATGACACACTGTTATGGGGGTCTGTGGATGACTCACTGTTATGGGGGATCTGTGGATGACGCACTGTTATGGGGGATCTGTGGATGACACTGTCATTGGGGATCTGTGGATGGCACTGTTATGGGAGATGACACACTGTTATGGGGGATCTGTGGATGACACTGTCATGGGGGATCTGTGGATGGCACTGTTATGGGGGATCTGTGGATGGCACTGTTCATGGGGGATCTGTAGGCGGCATTGTTATGGGGGATCTGTGAATGACACTCTGTTATGGGGGATCTGTGAATGACACTGTTATGGGGAGGGAGATCTGTGGATGGCACTGTTATGGGGGATATGTGGATGACACTGTCATGGGGGATCTGTGGATGGCACTGTTATGAGGGATCTGTGGATGGCACTCTTATGGGGGATCTGTGGATGGCACTGTTATGGTGGATCTGTGGATGGCACTGTTATATATGTGTCATCCACAGACCCTTCCCAAAGATCCCCCATACCATAACAGTGCCATCCACAGATCCCCGATCCCATAACAGTGCCATCCACAGATCCCCCATCCCATAACAGTGCCATCCACAGATTCCCCATCCCATAATAGTGCCATCCACAGACCCCCTCCCCCCTTAAAACTGAGCGACCGGGAAGGGCCTGGGAGGAGGAGCTGGGGGCTGGCAATTGCGGAGAGGCTGGTGCAGTGACTGTACTACGGCCCCCCCGCTCCAGTGCTGCACTATAGAAATATAAGATATCTAATTCAATTAAAAGTTACTGTCCATGCCCCCCACTCCTAATATTACCGACACACGGCAGCTTCTGTTGAAAGCAGGCAGTAAGGCCCGGCGGCCGGCACGTCACTCACTGACGTCACGTGCCTGCGCTGCCTACTTTATGAATGAAGCAGGCGGCTCAGGCAACTGACATCAGTGAGTGACGCACTGGCCGCCCTGCCTTACTGCCTGCTTTCAACAGAAGCTGCCGTGTGTCGGTAATATTAGGAGTGGGAGGAATGGACAGTAACTTTTAATTGAATTAGTTATCTTATATTTCTATAGTGCAGCAGTGGAGCGGGGGGGGGGGCGGAGTACAGTCACTGCACCGGCCCCTCTGCAATTGCCGGCCCCCAGCTCCTCCTCCCAGTCCCTCCCCGCTCACGCATACATCGCAGCTTGCGATGTAAAAAATGTCAGCATTCGCCCCATAAGACGCAGGGGCACTTTTCCCCATTTTTTGGGGAAAAAGGTGCGTCTTATGGAACGAAAAATATGGAATATATCTGTATATATATATATATATATATATATATATATACATATATATATACACCGGTATATTTAAATTAAGTTTAGCCTCTATTTCTGCATCATAGTCCAGAACTTTAACAACTATACTATATAGCTGCATAGCCAGTCACAAAAAATAAATAAATAAATGAGACTTCTACCTTATAGGAATACTTACTAGTAGTAAGTATTCCTCTACAGTAGAAGTCTCATATTTGTTTTTGTTTTTTTATTTTAAAGGAACTGGCTATGCAGCTATTATAGCTGGGTGGTTAGGTGCCTTGCCACTAATGCAGAAGGTCATGAGTTTAAATCCCAGCAGAAGCTTTTCTGAAATACAGGCTACATTAGATTAAAATACACTAGGTGTCCCCAAGCACTGACTTCATATAAGGACATAGCTATATATAGAGTCAGAGCAGGGACTCCTAAGCCGTGGGCTCACACTGAGGGATTCCCTCACTGTACAGCAAACTTCTGCATAGAAATAGAGGCTAAATTAGATTTAAATACACTGACTCGAGCATCACACTTGACTTGAGCACACGTGGTATTCGGCTGAACTCCGCAATGTGCTGAGCATAGCGATGCTCAAGCCAAACTGGTGTTCGGCCGAGCATGCTTGCTCAACACTACTAATTATGACATATCAATAAAAAGTAAAGGTGGGTCATTGACATTGGGTTCAAATACTGTTATAATGTCTTTTCACTTGTGCCATTGTACCATAAGCAGCGTGCTCCAGAGGAGCTGGCCCAGAGGATGGAAATGGTAGTGGCCCTTATAGAGTATTGTGTCACAGTGTACCCTTAAGGCTGTTCCTTCCTGGTGATCGGTGCAGTGGAAATGTAGTACTGATAAATGAGACCAGAATTAAATGTATAAAAGTCTCTTTTACTTATTGCAATGTAACTTCAACTACATTCAGTACGAGCAAGGATGATGGAAGCAGGTTGGTTGGCTGCAGTTTATAACTAGTATTGTTCTGGCCTAGTAGTAGTCTAGGTAGTGGATGTCTTACCCATAGTACGACCGTATAAACAGATCTGCATCCGTTTCGCAATTTTGCGGAACGGGTGCGGACCCATTCATTTCAATGGGGCCGCAAAAGATGCGGACAGCACACCGTGTGCTTCAATGAGGAAAGAAACCGGCTCTCCTTGTAATGCGATTATATCTGCTTTATTCGCCACTCATAGGAGAAGTGACGCGCGTTTCGGCACTTGCAAGTGCCTTTGTCAAACACTAAGTGAGCAGCAGGATACATGGGTATAGACATAGACACACATTTAAATGGCCCGCCCTCGGTCATGTGACCGGGGCTGCTTGAATCATTTGACTGTGACGTCACATTGACAAGGTAACTGAGACATTTTACAAATGTACTATTGCAAGTGAAATGTCCTTTTATTGGAATTTGTTCCCCAGTATGTGGGTGTGAGATATAGGGGCCTTTTATTATGCTTGAACAATGGATACAGTTTAAACATGGAAAGGTGCCTATTCAGACCAAACCATTTGTTTAGGGCCCTTCTTAGTGGTACCAGTATCCGCTTTTATGTTGCTGACCCATTTGTAGCATAACATTGGGGGGCTTTGAAATTCTGGTATCTGCTGGTAGGACCTAGTCACTACATTACAGTGTTTGTTAATAATGGCCTTCACTGATCCAAGGATGATATTGCACAATTAAGGGGAGTCTCTTTTGTGGTGGTGTTACGCTGCTGTCTCACATCTGTTTCTTTGTTGTTGCAGTAACCATTCTAAATACCCTCTTTGTCTGAATTTATTGGTCATCTCGTCAAGGCGAGTTTCGCGGGTAAATGGATCACTAATAATTCTATTTACCCTGTGGAATTGGATCACTGGATTTGATCCTGTGCTGAGCCACGCCTCCTGCACTGATCACATGACAGTGACGTCACCCCAGGTCCTTCGGCTGTTTAACAGTTCGGGTTCGTGGAAGCTGCCCCTTATGGATTCCATATGCCGCGATAGTGGAATCCATAACAGGATGCGCGACTTACCACCACCCGAACGCCGAACTTTTTTTTAAAGTTCGCTCATCTCTAGTAAAGATCTTTTAGTAGCTGGAAGATAATTACTCTCATACCTAAGTAAACTATTGCGATCTGTACTTTTGGTGTGAAGATCTGTGATGCATTTACCATCAGTGCCCTTTATGACCCAAGTGTCTAGGAAAGAGATTTTTGTAGGATCCCAATGTGCCATGAGTTTGAGCTCGGGCCATATGCCGTTTCTATATAGAGAAATGTTTTGTAGGGTCTCAATGCCCCACCTCAATATGCAAAACACGTCGTCGATAAAGTATTTCCAAAAAATACAGTTTTGCTTGAAAATCGGGTTAGAATATATGTAGTCTTGTTCACATTGCGCCATATAGCAATTTGGGTTAATGATTGCTCTGTTAGTATTATTTTGAGTTTGAAAAAGAGACCTGGGGATAGGTGGTAGCTGCATCAAGCGAGCAGCTTGACAATGAGATACCATATAGTGATACTATTGCAAAAATAAAAGAGCAATCACCCATGGTTTTAAGAGGGATTCCTTGGGTAATTTTTTGAAAATTTAAAAATAAAAGTTACGTTTTAAGCTTAAAGGTACAGTGCCAAGAGAAGGCAACCAATTGGGTTAATCCCAAACTGTGAAAAATATAGCAATTTGCATATGGCGGTGCGGCATTAGACCCCATCGCAGTCCCGTGGCGCTGTTGGTAATAGGTATCTTGAAAAAGAAAATAATTGCGCTCTAAAACAATGGTTAATAGGGCAAGCACATTTTTTTTTTTGGTCTGGTGTGTAGTCACTATTGTCCAGCAGAGTCATAACTGCGGAAAGGCCTTTAGTGTGTGTAATAGAGGTGTACAGACTACACATCAAAGGTCACCATTAGACATTCTGCATCAATGTTAATTTTTTTGAGTTCCTCTAGAAAATGCTGGGTGTCTCTAAGATAAGAGGGAGCTTTCTGTGTAAGAGGTGTTAAAATCTTTTCAAGAAATATAGCAGGTGGAGTAAGTATAGAATCAGATGCAGCAACTATGGGTCGCCCAGGTGGACGCTTCATAGATTTGTGAACCTTAAAGGGGGAATGGGATGTTCTTTAATTAGAAATTCCCCCAACTTTGGGGCTATAATAGCTTTTTCCTCATTCTCTTGTATAAGAGATTGTAGCTCATGTTTGATGTCAAATACTGGGTCTCTGGGTAAAATTTCATAAGTATCCCTATCCGATAATTGTCCTAGAATTTCTTGCACATAATAATCCTTATCTAATAACACCAGCGCTCCCACTTTATCTGCGGGCTTGAAAATAAGTGTGTTATCATCTAATAGATCATTGATAGTTTGTCTTTCTATTGTGGAAAGATTATGATGTAAATGAAAGTGTCCCCCTTGTTTAAATTGAGTTAGCAATGCATCTATATCCCTTTTCACTAGGGAGACATGGGTTTCAACAGGGTGTTCTGTTTTGGGGGGCATATAATGGCTTTTCAGCCGCAAATCTGTCCATATCCGTTGTTCCGTGGCCCCGCAAAAAATATCTAGCATTTCCTATTCTTGTCCGCAACCATGACAAGAATAGGCATTCTCTATATAGTGCCGACCATGTGTGGTCTGCAAAATGCGGAATGCACATGGCCAGTATCTGTGTTTTGTGGATCCACAATTTGCGGACCGCAAAGCACCTACGGTCATGTGAATGTAGCCTAAAGCAGTGTCTGTAGATACTGGTTGTAGCTGTTCACTCTGCTGTCTGTCTTCTCAAGGATTTACTTGAAGCTGTGTAAGTGTAATTCGCTATGGAGAATCCTCTTTAGGAGTAGGAGCTCAGATGTGTGCTTCCTTTCTCCTCTGTAGCTCAACAAGACCTCCTCCTCCTGGCAGGAAGCAGGACCAGCCTACTCCTACCAAGAGGGTAGCATAAGGTTGGTTAGCACTATTCCTAGTTAACCCTTGCCACCCATAACCTTACTGGAACATATGACCATTGCAGAACAATATATAATACAATACTTAATACAAAACTATATATAACAGTAGTAGTACCCCCATGCCATACGCTCAGGAACTTGCTTCTTGTGGGTTTGAATTTGTGCCATTGTGTTCAATGGCAGTTCATGTTTCCATTGTTCTATGCATACTAGAATCAGCTTCTTGTAGGTTTCAATTGTTGCTGTCAATGCATTTTGTATCTGTTCAGTATTGTGTGAGTTAAGGGCATCTGTCAGCAGATTTGTACCTATGAAACTGACCTGTTTCATGTGTGCTTGGCAGCTGAAGCCATCTGTGTTGGCCCCATGTTCATATGAGCCCGCATTACTGAGAAGAATGATTTTTTAAAATACACAAATGAGCCTCTAGCAGCAATGTGGGCATAGCTGCTGCACCTAGAAGCTCAGCTCTCTACAACTGCCACACTCTCTGCACTTTGATTGACAAGGCAGTGTAAATGTGATCATGCCTGGCCCTGACTACTCATAAAGTCTTGCGTTGCGCCATGAGCTTCAGTATTCTGGAGGCTAGCAGTACAGAAGAGAACCGCCAGTGAGCTTCTTTCCTGCACGTCACCTGTGGCAGAAACTGCAGTGCACGGTGCAGAGCAAGACTTTAGGAAAATTCAGGACCAGACATAACGTTTACGATGCCTGGGCCCTGTCAGTCAAAGTGGAGAGGGCACAGCAGTTTCAGAGAGAGCAGAGCCTCTAAGTTTAACAGAAATGCCCCCATTGCTCCTAGAGGCTTATTTGAATATATTAAAACATAATTTTTCTCAGCAGTGCGGGCACATATGTACATGGGGCCAACACAGATGCCTTCAGCTGCCAAGTGCACATATAACAGGTCAGCCAGTTTCCTAAGCACAAATCTGCTGACAGATGCCCTTTAAAGGGGTTTTCCCATCTCAGACAATAGGGGCATATTGAGAATGGAGCCCGAAAGTAAAGAGGAGCACTGCACATGCGCAGCCACCCTCCATTCATTTTCTATGGGGACAGTGAATACAGCCGAGCGCTGGCTCGGCTATTTGCATCGGCCCCATAGAAGTGAATGGGAGCATGGGCCGCGCATGCGCGGTGTGCTCCCATTCACTTCTATGGGAGAGGCGGGGAGCAGCGCTTGGTGGTGGATGGACCCCGGGAAATCTGGGGTCCTCCAGCCACAGAGCTCCCCGCTCTGTTCTCGATATTAGACAATGGGGGTATAGCCCAGCGATATGCCCCATTGTGCAAGATAGGAATACCCTTTAATGTTGCCTGGACATATGTTTTTGTCTGTTTTACTAATGAGTTTGTTAAGTTTGCTATATGTGTCCTAATTGAGTGTCTCAGATTCTGTTGGATCTGTCTGTGTCTGATTATATGATCTGTCTGTTCCTTGATTCTATTTGTATCTGTTCTCTGTCTGTTGGCCATCTAACTTTGTTACCCATTTCTGTTTTCCATGCTTGTACGACTGTTCCTTGCATGGTCTGAATTCTGTCCTGGTACTGTTTGCCATGCCCTTGAGTCTGTTCTGATCTGCTTTGCCAAGTTTCTGTATCTGGACCTGCTATGACTGAACTCTGTCTTGAAATGTTTCCTAGAGTTTTGTTTCATTTCTATCTTGCTAAGTTTCTGCACATGCATCTGCTATATCTGAACTGTGTCCTAAAGTCTTTTCCATGGGGTTTGCATCTTCTTAGTCTGTTTTTCCTCAGTTTAGTTGGGCCACATTTTGCCTTGGATACACGGATGTCCTTCTAGTTCTTTGTCCGGTTAAGTGTATGATCTTGCTTGTGCTTCTGGTACCTAGTGATTCTGACCTGTTGTGTCAGCTGCAAACTACACCTGGACTATTCCAAGAGATAGCGGCTTAGAGGCTCCCTTGCTGCGATGTCCAGATCCATGTGAAGGGTGAAAACCAGGGGGCCACCAGGACAACACCTTTAGGTCTAGTCCAATGTCAAACTACTTAGTTGGCACAGTGGTTCCATGACTATTGTTCCGTAACACATATGGTGTCATCATTTCTAGTCTTCCATTTGTTTTTCAATGGGCCTCCCTTTAAAAGAATAAAAACACATACAAATGCATTGTAACAGTATGTAAAGCCTATGTCAAATACTTAAAGAAGCCCTCCAGAAAATGCCACCCCCCCCCTCCCCATTTCTAAAGTATGTTATCTGAAAGGTGATGTAGGACACAAGAGTCTCATGGGAATGCATAGAAAGATGAACTTCTGGCCCACATTACAGGTAGTGTAGGATTCGGTAGTCAAAGTCTCTAACAGCAGGCCAGAATAGAAAAACAATAACAAAGCCACCATTAAGAGAATGTTCTTCACTACCCTCAATGTTCTTTAAATACAGAGAGGGGGAATATGCATTTGCTGCTATTGTATTTGCATATAGTAAAGTCAGGCCCTGTTCTGGTTGCAGCACAATACACTTAATGGTTTTAACACTCGGATGAGTCACAGAATCATTTGAGATACAGTTACACACAAAGTGGTGCTCTTGTTTAAAAGCCCCAAACTTTTACTGAGCAGAATAACATAGTAACATAGTATATAAGACCGAAAAAGACATTTGTCCATCCAGTTCGGCCTGTTTCTTACAAGTTGATCTAGAGGAAGGCAAAAAAACCCTGTGAGGCAGAAGCCAATTTTCCCCACTTAAGGGAAAATAAATTCCTTCCCGACTCCAATCAGGCAATCAGAATAACTCCCTGGATCAACGACCCTCTCTAGTAGCTGTAGCCTGTAATATTATTACACTCCAGTAATACATCCAGGCCCCTCTTGAATTCCTTTATTGTACTCACCATCACCACCTCCTCAGGCAGAGAGTTCCATAGTCTCACTGCTCTTACAGTAAAGAATCCTCTTCTATGTTTGTGTACAAACCTTCTTTCCTCCAGACGCAGAGGATGTCCCCTCATCACAGTCTTGGGGATAAATAGATGATGGGAGAGATCTCTGTACTGACCCCTGATATAGTTATACATAGTTATTAGATCTCCGCTCAGTCGTCTTTTTTCTAAATAGAATAAACCTAATTTTGATAACCTTTCAGGGTACTGTAGTTTCCCCATTCCAGTTAATACTTTAGTTGCCCTCCTCTGAACCCTCTCCAGCTCTGCTATGCCTTCCTTGTTCACAGGAGCCCAGAACTGTACACAGTCCTCCATGTGTGGTCTAACCAGTGATTTGTAAAGTGGTAGGACTATGTTCTGATCACAGTCGTCTATGACCCTTTTGATGCAACCCATTATCTTATTGGCCTTGGCAGTAGCTGCCTGACACTGGTTTTTACAGCTTAGTTTGCTGTTTATTAAAATTTCTAGATCCTCTTCCATGTCAGTGTTACCCAGTGTTTTACCATTTAATATGTATGGGTGACTTGCATTATTCCTTCCCATGTGCATAACCTTACATTTATCAGTGTTAGACCTCATCTGCCATTTCTCTGCCCAAGCCTCCAATCTATCCAGATCCCAGTCTGTAGCAGAAAACTGTCCTCTTCAGTGTTAATTACTTTACACAGTTTAGTGTCATCTGCAAAAATAGATATTTTACTGTGCAGGCCTTCTACAAGATCATTAATAAATATATTGAAGAGAATAGGGCCCAATACTGACCCCTGAGGTACCCCACTAATGACAGTGACCCAATCTGAGTGTGTACCGTTAATAACCACCCTCTGTTTTCTATCACTCAGCCAGTTACTTACCCACTATGAACATTTGTGTAATCCTCTATATCCTTCACCAGATGCTGGTGTTACTTCACACATGTCTAAGCACATTCCACCAAATATCAGGTGGTCATCTCTCTCTGTCCATTTTCTTCACCTTATTGCATAAGTGAAACCTCTGCACAGCTTTATCCAACCACATCGGCTATAGTCTACCACCACATCTGGTATCCAAGCCATCACAATGCCCTTCGGTTGAACATGCCTAACTATCTCACAGGCCACTAGCAGTTCCAACGGGCCCTGCACTTCATGGTGTATTTTTATTTGTCTAATTTGTTCTTTTTACTTACTAATATTTTGCTGCAGTACCTATGAGGATAATCCTCTTTGAAAATATTGTGGACTTTAGATTAAGGCCAGGATGAGATGATCAAAGAGGACGGACTTCTTATCATTTAAGCACCAGTCACTTTACTGCTATATGCATTTGTATTTTTTATTTAATTATGGTGTTCTTGTATCAATCAGTGGGATCTAATTACTATACATAATAGCACATAGATGGATTTTTTTTTGTCCCACACTATTTCAATATAATATGAAGTTTTTATATTTATGGTATAATCTTTAGTAATTTTGTATCTATGTATTTTTGTTGCCTGCGATAATGGCCATTTTTATAGCCCCTTTTAGATTTTCTTGATTACCGAGTTGCCGGATCGGACACGTCCGACAGCGTGCGCTGGAAGGCCACATCACATGGTGGTCCGTATTATTCGTCTCGATGGTGATGACCTAGGGCAGTATCTCGCATGACTCGATATCCACTTCCTGGATATACGTTCAATGGTGCGTAGGCACGCTAGGTGATGTTGGAGCGCTAGGGTGATGTTGGTGTCCTAATCATGTAGGGAACACAACCTATATTGAATTAAGGTGCAATTTTAATATTTATACCCTATTTTAGCCACTTTATCTTTGCCAGTGGGTTGGCGAAACGCACATCGAGGTAGCAGTAGTGCTAAGGTAATTGATTATTTTACCGTCTTATCTCGCCCTACTTGTTTTCTCCATTGTGGAGTTTGTATCAATAGATATATTTCCTCTGATACTTCCGGAATGTGAGATAATTTTTGAGCGACATTCCCTTTCCAGTTGCATTATTTATTATACTCTATATGTATACTTTTGATCTTTTTCCACAATATATATATTAAAAGTTAAGAGGATCGTATATCAACATCTTTTTGGTCTATTAAGTGATATTCTGTATCTTTATATCAAATGTGCTAATTATGGGTAGGACGATGTGATATACAGACTTATATATTACTTCCCATATGTACTGTGTCCTGGTGACATATCTGTGCAGTCTCGTTTCTGCAGGGGTTCAATGTTTTTTTCTTACCTATATGTATTTTGTGTAATCATGTTTCAATAAAACCTTTCGATATATTTTATATAGTATTCTCGGTTTACTTATTTTGGGCTATTAGTTTGATCTATCATAGGAGGGTTCTAGCTTTGCTACTAGGCCCCTTAATAATTTTCTATAATTGTCTGAGGTATTGTTTGGCTTTACCAATGGGCACTTCATACAGACCCTCTACACTCTATGCTATTGGCATCAAATCTTCCATTTTTAGTCATGTCTTACTTAGTGTTAAGCGCGAATATTCAAATAGCGAATTGTTTTAGCGAATATCGGCACTTCGCTAGTTGCAAATATTGCGAATATAGTGCTATATATTCCCTATTTCGATTTTTTTTTTTTTTTTTAATTTGTTAATCCTTGTTGCTTTCTGGTTGTCTTCCCACTTCCCAAAAGCTGTTCTTACATGTCCAGAGGATTCCTGGCTCCCTGCCCGCTCCAGTCAATGCCCGTTGCCGCTTCTGCCGACTTCCAGTGTGCATGGGAATGCCTCCATGCTAAAATGTACAGTCGCGGCCAAAAGTTTTGAGAATGAAACAACTATTAGTTTTCACAAAGTTTGCTGCTAAACTGCTTTTAGATCTTTGTTTCAGTTGTTTCTGTGATGCATGCCCTCAATCAACTTCTGGGCCAATTCCTGACTGATAGCAACCCATTTTTTCATAATCACTTCTTGGAGTTTGTCAGAATTAGTGGGTTTTTGTTTGTCCACCCGCCTCTTGAGGATTGACCACATGTTCTTAGTGGGATTAAGATCTGGGGAGTTTCCAAGCCATGGACCCAAAATGTCAACGTTTTGGTCTCCGAACCACTTAGTTATCACTTTTGCCTTATGGCACGGGGCTCCATCATGCTGGAAAATGCATTGTTCTTCACCAAACTGTTGTTGGATTGTTGGAAGAAGTTGCTGTTGGAGGGTGTTGTGGTACCATTCTTTATTCATGGCTGTGTTTTTGGGCAAAATTGTGAATGAGCCCACTCCCTTGGATGAGAAGCAACCCCACACATGAATGGTTTCAGGATGCTTTACTGTTGGCATGACACAGGACTGATGGTAGCGCTCACCTTTTCTTCTCCGGACAAGCCTTTTTCCTGATGCCCCAAACAATCGGAAAGAGGCTTCATCGGAGAATATGACTTTGTCCCAGTCCTCAGCAGTCCATTCACCATACTTTCTGCAGAAGATCAATCTGTCCCTGACGTTTTTTTTGGAGAGAAGTGGCTTCTTTGCTGCTCTTCTTGACACCAGGCCATCTTCCAAAAGTCTTCGCCTCACTGTGCGTGCAGATGAGCTCACACCTGCCTGCTGCCATTCCTGAGCAAGCTCTGCACTGGTGGCACTCCGATCCCGCAGCTGAATATTCTTTAGGAGACGATCCTGGCGCTTGCTGGACTTTCTTGGATGCCCTGAAGCCTTCTTAACAAGAATTGAACCTCTTTCCTTGAAGTTCTTGATGATCCTATAAATTGTTGATTTAGGTGCAATCTTAGTAGCCACAATATCCTTGCCTGTGATGCCATTTTTATGCAACGCAATGATGGCTGCACACGTTTCTTTGCAGGTCACCATGCTTACCAATGGAAGAACAATGATTTCAAGAATTACCCTCCTTTTAACATGTCAAGTCTGCCATTTTAACCCAATCAGCCTGACATAATGATCTCCAGCCTTGTGCTCGTCAACATTCTCACCTGAGTTAACAAGACAATTACTGAAATGATCTCAGCAGGTCCTTTAATGACAGCAATGAAATGCAGTTGAAAGGTTTTTTTGGGATTAAGTTAATTTTCATGGCAAAGAAGGACTATGCAATTCATCTGATCACTCTTCATAACATTCTGGAGTATATGCAAATTGATATTATAAAAACTTAAGCAGCAACTTTTCCAATTTTCAATATTTATGTAATTCTCAAAACTTTTGGCCACGACTGTACTGTCGGATGTGAGAATCACGATCTCACAAAGTTGTAATCGCAATACTATTAATATAACCTGAATTACTCGCATTGCGAGTTCAACTTCCTAATGGTTGTATGGCTAGAATATAACGAATATCACTAATTCACGAATATAACACTATATTCTCTATCTTCGTTATATTCTAGCAACAACCATTAGGAACTCAGCTCAAGTTGAATTCGCAATGCGAACATATACTCGCAATGCGAATTCAACTTAGAGCTGAGTTCCTAATGGTTGTATTGCTAGAATTGACGAAGATAACGAATATCACAAATTCACGAATATAGCACTATATTCTCAATCTTCGTTTTATTCTAGCAAGCCAACCAATAGGAACACAGCTCTAAGTTGAATTCGCAATGCAAGTATATGTTCGCATTGGGAATTCAACTTGAGCTGAGCTCCTAATGGTTGTTGCTAGAATATAATGAAGATTGAGAATATAGCGCTATATTCGTGATATTTGTTATAATCTAGCAATACAACCATTAGGAACCCAGCTCTAAGTTGAATTCGCAATGCGAGTAATACAGGTTATATTAATCGCATTGCGAATTCATCTTAGAGCTGAGTTCCTAATGGTTGTTGCTAGAATATAACAAAGATTGAGAATATAGTGCTATATTCGTGATACTCGTTATCTTCGTCAATTCTAGCAATACAACCGTTAGGAACTCAGCTGTAAGTTTAATTCGCAATGCAAATATAAATTTGTGTAACATTCGCAATATATAGAATAATGATGAATAAATGACGAATATTAATTTGAATATTTGCGAAATATCGCAAAATCGAATATGGCACCTCCCACTCATCACTAGTCTTACTACTCCTCCCAGCAGCTACAGTACCTGTCACATTATGGTGGCACAAAATATTGTTACCTGGACCAGGCTTTTTCTGGGCCTACTCCACTAGCCATACATCCTCCAAGAGGACCAACATTCCTGCAGAATAGGCATTGGCTGGATAAATAAAGCTTTGCTGTGCTTGCCCTTTGAGACGATGGTAATTAACACATGTAAGTAACACATGTAAGGTTTCTAGCAGAGGACCTCAATAGAATATTGGTGGTGGACGCTGCAGTTTAGCTCTGAGCCAATGTCTTTGGCGACCTTGGCCAATATAAATCACTTTGAAAACAGGGACATTTGAGAGGGACTTGGTTAGAAAGTGGGGACTATGTCTTTAAAAAAAGATATAAACACCTGTGTTCCATGACTAGTATTTATTAGAATATAAGGATACTGTACTTATAGGTCTCTTGTATTTTGTATGCGCTCCATTAATTGTCTATGTGTTTGTTTTTTCATTTTGTTAGTGAATTGTTATCTGATATGTAAAGCTAGTGCAGCTATAGTGATCCATACTATAGGATTTCACAATGTTTACTGCAGGACTAAGCCTGAGGGGTCACTCGTGGATTACAACCTCTTTCCCCTATCTGGAAGAAAATGCAGAGTGGCATCTTAATTGAGGTTGAGGTTAAATAAAAAGTAAAGTGTTTGTTGGAAGTTAATTATTTCTGATTCAGTTATTTCAATAAAGTGAAGGTAATTACTTTCTGGCCTTGTGTGCTTCAAGTCTTTGCATTAAAAGAAGAGTACATTTTCTCTGGCTTAGAGCATCCTTATCACTCTGAGGCTGATGACTCAAGGTTTTGGTAACTTCATCCTCACAATACAAAACTTTGCTTTTAGCTGATGATTCAAAGCAGGGTCCAGTGGAGGGATGAACATAGCAGGCAGCTGCCTAGGAGTGGGCGATTTCTGGATTAAATAAAGAGATACATGGTAAGGTGGCAACTAGAGATAAGCGAATGTTTAAAAAATTCGATTCTGCTGGTTCGTCAAATTTTTTGAAAAAAATTCGTTTGATTCAAATTAATTTGTGGCGAATCGCGTTAAAAACTTCCTGGCTGCAGAGAGCCTATATAGTGGTGTAGAACACTGTGCCTTGCAGTAACACACATAGGGAGTCTGCTGTGGTAGTGAAGCAATATTGTGCATCCGTATGACATGCAGATGACAGTCGTCGCTCTTAGAATCACTGCACCCTTCACTTATTTGGGCCGTTACGGGGCTAAAACTGACCAAATAACTCAAGTGTGAAGTCAGCCTTACAGGTCACTGTTAGTGTCAAGAAAAAGTGCACTCCTTTTACACCATCATCAGCTGATTCCACATAGATGTCTACAGAACCTGTTCTACTAAATGCTTATACAAGTAGAACCCCCCTAGAGTAATGACTGGAGAGGGTGTCAGCAGTAAGTTTGTGTTGACGTCACTGATTATTTTGCCATTCCTCTTATCCATCAGAACAATAACCCCCAAAAAACTGATCCTGTCTATGGAGAATCCACCTTCACTTGGTCAGCATTTGGTCAGTAGTCCATCAGTATTGCTAAAGCCAAAAAAAAAATCAGGAGTGGATCCAAAAGACAGATGACACGTGTATGGAATATTTGCATGTCTTCTGTGTTTTTTTTAACCACTCCTGTCTTTAGCTACCAAATCATAAGCCAATTCTGATGCAAAATAGGGACCATATCATACAGGCCTTACAGCTGTTACATAGACAGGATACGTTGTGGATCTCATTTTTCCTTCCTATTGACAGATCAGAAGAAGGGTCAAACAAATGATGATGTCAGCCAGGCCGAAAGGCAAAATAGTGGCCCAGTCATGAAATGGGGAGGGTGGGAACAGCATGAAAAGTTCACAGAGTGGCCCTATGGCATAGTGGTGAGGTGGAAGCAGCATGAGGAAACCACAGAGTGGCCCAATAACAGAGTCTTGAGGTCACAGCAGCATCAGGAGGAGGCCACAGAGTGGCGCAATGACAGTGTGGAAGTGGCAGCAGAAGCATCAGGAGGCTACAGAGTGGCACAATGACAGAGTATGGAGGTGGCAGCAGCAGCATCAGGAAGAGGCCACAGGGTGGCACATTGACAGTGTTGAGGTGGCAACAGTAACATCAGGAGGAAGATGGAAGATGGTAGGTGAAAGAAGGAGCACTTGGCATCAGATATGTGGCATCAGGTGGGTGGCAGCATCAGAATAGTAGCTGAGGCAGGTAGCCAGAAGTAACCTGTCTGGATGAATGATCTAGACTAACGCATCAGGCATTGGTGGGTGAAAATCCTGGCTGATCCACGCCTGATTCATCTTGACAAAGGTCAGTCTCTCCACATTTTGGGTTGACAGGCGAGTTCTTCTTGGGGTTACAATGGCTCCCGCTGCACTAAACACCCACTCTGATGCCACAATACTGGCCAGAAAGGACAGCTTTTCCAGGACAAACTCTGCCAGTTGCGGATACAAATCCAGTTTGGCTGCCCAGTAGTCCAGCGGATCTTCAATGTGGGGTGGGAGGGTGCTGTTTAATCATGCCACCGACTGCTGGTTCAGGTCCTGCTCTAGGTCTAGCTGTTGCTGCTGCTGGTGAGTAGTTTCTTCACTAGGCGGGTGAGGAAAGCTGGCAACTAAAATTTAATGTCGATAAGTGCAAGATAATGCACCTGGGGTGTAAAAACCCAAGAGCAGAATATAAAATCAGTGATACAGTACTAACCTCAGTATCTGAGGAAAGAGATTTAGGGGTCAAAATATCAAATGACTTAAAAGTGGGCAGACAATGTCATAGAGCAGAAGGTAATGCCAGCAGAATGCTTGGGTGTGTAGGGAAAGGCATTAACAGTAGAAAGAGGGAGGTGCTCGTGCCGCTCTACAGAGCACTAGGGAGATCTCATTGGGAGTATTGTGTGCAGTACTGGAGACCATCATCTGCAGAAGGATATTCAGAGAAGAGCTACTAAACTAGTACATGGATTGCAGGACAAAACTTACCAGGAAAGGTTAAAGGACCTTAACATGTATAGCTTGGAAGTAAGAAGAGACAGAGGGGATATGATAGAAACTTTTAAATACATAAAGGGAATCATCACGGTAAAAGAGGAGAGAATATTTAAAAGAAGAAAACTGCAACAAGAGGACATAGTTTTAAATTAGAGGGGCAAAGGTTTAAAAGTAATATCAGGAAGTATTACTTTACTGAGAGAGTAGTGGACGCATGGAATAGCCTTCCTGCAGAAGTGGTAGCTGCAAATACAGTGAAGGAGTTTAAGCATGCATGGGATAGGCATAAGGCCATCCTTCATATAACATAGGGCCAGGGGCTATTCATAGTATTCAGTATATTGGGCAGATTAGATGGGCCAAATGGTTCTTATCTGCCGACACATTCTATGTTTCTATGCTCATCAGTGACTCTAGACTGATGGAGCTGGAACTGCTCCTACCACCCCACCCTGCCACAGCAGAGGAACATGAGCGCAGAGGGTGTCAGACCTGCGAGAGGATGACGATTGCGCAGATAGACACCGGCCACTTAACTACATGTGATGTCTCTATACTAGTTCAGTTTGTCCTCCCTCTAAGCGGGTGTGAAAAAGGCCCTTATTTTGGACTGGTAGCGAGGGTCCAACAAGATGGAGAGCCAGAAGTCATTCCTCTGCCAAATGGTGACAATTCGTCTGTCACTACGCAAGCAAGTGAGCATGCATCAGGCCATTTGTGCCAGTGACTCAGAGGGACTCCCTGCCTCTATCTCCACTGCTTAATGCAACGGTGTGTCTGGGTCCTCTGCCTTGTCTTCCTCATCATCCTGTAGCTCCTCTGGCTGCTTCTGCTCCTCCTCTCCTGTCACCTGTGTAGAAAAAACACCCATTTCGCTACACATTGCTTGGGCTCCAATGTCCTTCTCCTCCTCCAGTTCAGCCCCCACAAGTCTCATGTGGCCGTGATATCTAGGCGCCACGTCTCCAGTCCCCTGACAAGCCATTGTTACCACTATCTGTTCCAGGATATGAAGCAGTGGAATGACGTTGTTCATCCCGTAGTCCTGACAAATAACATGGCCTCCTCAAAGAGCCTGAGCAAATGGCAGGTGTCACGCATGAGCCACTGGCTGACATCGAAGTTATACAGAGGAGTACTCCTGTCCTCTTGGATCATCAAGAAATCGTTTATGGCCTTTCTCTGTTTGTACAGTCGGTTAAACATATGGAGGGTGGAATTCCAATGGGTGGAAACGTCACATATCAGCCTATGTTGGGGGATGCAGTTCTGTTGCTTCAGCTCAAGGAGGATATGCTTTGTAGTGTACTAGTGGCTGAAGTTCATGCAAAGTTTCTGGCCATTAGGATGTGTTGCAGATGGGATAGGATGTCTTGCAGATGGGTGGAAGACTTCAGGAACCGCTTGACAACCAGATTGAACACATGTACCATGCAGGGCGCATGGCTCAGCCCTTCTTGACGCAGTGCTGACACCATGTTCTTCCCATTGTCGGTCACCATGGTTCCGATTTTGAGTTGTTGAGGAGAAAGCCAGGATTCGATTTCTTGATGGAGGACACGGAATAGTTCCTCCCCTGTTCGCCCAGGCAAATGAGGTGCAGAACAGCGTGACACCGCCGTGCCCTGCACATGTGGTATGCTGGAGGGGCACTGTTAATTGTCCCTGCAGTGGAGGCGGAGGACATGGGGGAGGATGAGGAGGCATAGGCAGACATTGTCTCAGGACCAATGGCGTGACAACGTGGAGGCAGAGTTACTTGGCCAAGTTGCTGGTGTGGCTGTGCAGTAACCACATTAACCCAGTGGGCCGTAAAGGACATGTATTGTTACAACTCCACACCACGTCGGCGCTGCCATGCACTTTGGCACACACTGCTAGGTTCAAGGACTAGCCCACCTTCTGTTCTACATGTGTGTGCAGGGCAGGTACTGCCTTTTTCTCAAGGAAACTACGGTTTGGGACTCTCCACCTTGGCTCGGCACAAGCCATCAGTTCTCTGAAAGGTGCAGAGTCCATCACTTAAAATGGAAAGGACTGCAGCATCAGCAACTTGGCCAGGAGCACATTCAGCTTCTGCACCATTGGATGCGTGCACGCATACTGTTGTCTCTTGGCAATCGCTTCTGTGATCGATTGCTGACGGAATGACGGGCGAAGGGTAGGAGGAGGAGCAGGAGCATCAGGACAGCAGATGATGGAAAGGCGGCTTAAAAGAAACTGCCACAGCTCCGAGTAGGTGATTTTACCCCAACACTCCGCACTGAATGACTGCTACCGCCGCTGCTTCTATGAACCCCTGCATCACAACTTTTTGGGCAGGTAGGCTCCTACAAAGCGGGTGGTCTACCCCGGGCATGTTTGGCTCCAGAGCTCCCACTGCTGCCTCCCTGCTGACTCCTGGTCACGCTAAAGACTTGCTGGCTCCGCCGCTGCCTCACGTGCAAGCTGCCACCTTCTTCTCCTGATGATGATGAAGCTCCTAATTCACCAGGCTCTCAAGTGCGATTGGCTTCATCATCATCGTGTAGTGTCTGCACATGACTGATGTCCTCCTCAATGGCCTCTGGGTCAAGAGCCTGACCGCCGCAACACCAGCTCCCACGCCACTCTGATGAGGAGCATTACTACTTGCCCGCCTACTGGAGGAAGTGGTGGATGTCTCCTCCACATCTTGCCTGGCCAGTAGCTGCTGACTGTCCTCTAGTAGCCCGTCCTTGCTGTATAGTGGAGCTGAGCCACCAGCATATAATACTTCTCTGGCTGAGGGAACAGAAAAGAACAATGGCAGGTTGAGGACAGGTGAGGGCACAGGGCCTGCTCCCGGGCCATACCAGCTAAGGGTTATGTCAAAAGAACCTACCGACTCTTGGCTGGAGGTGTTTGATGTCACTTGGGATGAAGTGGATGACCGAGTCAACCATTCAAGTACTGCTGGGTTGCTGGTCAAGACACAACCGCTAAATGACACCGGGAGCTCAGACCTCTCGCTGTGACTCCTGCTGCCATACCCCTTACTCTGCGGTAACCTGTGCCTGTGCCAGAAACATTTAGGCCTCTGCCACTTCCCTGTGCAGGGCCTGGCACTTCTCTGTCTGACATACTGTTAGATCAGATAAATAAATAAATAAAAGAAATTAAAACACCCCCAAAAAGTCTGTAATTTTCTCACTTCCCCCCACAACGGATAATAAGCCCTTTTTTTCCCCACTAGTACATGCCAAAGAAGTCTTTAGAACATATAACTGCCCCGCTGAACGGCAAATCACTTATACACTCCACAAAAGGCTTTAGAACATATCACTGCACCGCTGAACGGCAAATAATATATATTTTTTTCCACTAATACAGGACAAAAAGGTCTGTAATTTTCTCACTTTACCACACAGCAGTTAATAAGCTCCTTTTTTCCCACTAATACAAGCCAAAAAATGCTTTAGAACATATAACTCATCTCTCACATAAGGGCAAATAAGACATATAAATATTTCCTTGTAATAAACCCTGTTAATGGCTGTATCAAACAGCACTTGCACCCCAATAACAAGAACGGTTTACTGGAATTACAGAGCTGTATAATGGCAAATTTGGACCCGCAGTCAGTTCAGCAAGGTGTAATAGGATAGTTCCTATTACCCAGGCTGTAAACTCCCCTACTGAACCCTATTCTGCTTCAATACTGTGGAATGATTCCTCCCTATCCTTTCCCTGAACTTCTATACAGCTAAATAAAAGTTGTCAAGTCTTTTCTAGCACTGTCCTTAGCGCCTGCTGATGTCTCTCCCTGCACCATGTACACTGGAAAATGGCTGAATCCAAGATGGTTGAAGCTATTTATAGGGCTGTGACATCACAGGGCTGGCTGGCTGCTGATTGGCTGCCTGCCTGGCATTGTGGGTAATCCAGAGTTCCTTGCTTTATGTCCTAACACTTGCAGCAGCCATTTTAGAAAAAAATGTGATTTGTTGCCACGAATCATGAGGAAATTCGGATTCAGTGCAAATCGAATTTTTCCTGAAATTCTGATCGAATTTCACTTGGTCAACTTCGATTCTCTGATCTTTAGTGGCCACCAAGCACTATGCTGAGATTTGCAGATGTATGGACTGGAAGGGAGCATCAGGGATTAGTGGAAAAGAATGGACCACATTGGACAATTAGATGACTGTACATATGACAACTATTAAGACTTCAGGGACTGAGGGTGGTGGGGACATTCTGATTAAGGCAACAACAGAGCTTGTCCTGCCCATGAGTCAAGGGTTGACATTTTAGTCAAGAGTTACCATCCTCCAGCTGTTGTGAAACTAGCATGCACAATTGCTCAACTGTACTCAGTACTCCCATACAGGTAAATAAAGCATGCTGGAAACTCTACTTTCTCAACAGTGTGGATGCTGGAGGTTGCCAACCTCTGTACTAGACTACAAAGTGGCCTCAAAGCACAATTGTGGAGATTTATTCAAACTGGTACAGTTGCCCATCTGATTTCACCTTTTATTTGTCAGAAACCCTTTTAAAAATGAAAGAAACAATCTTATCAGTTACTATGGGCCACCACACTATGTCCCATTTACAGTAGGTCTGTATAGAATTGGATAATTGTAGCAAGATGTGATCCCCTCCAATCCTCACATGCAATAATGTCACACTGTAACAAGACAACTAAAAAGATGGTGTGGTGTTCAACAGGCGGGAAGTGTTTAAACCCAAATGCAGTTCTGCATCCTGCACTTGTAGCCTGTTGCTAATGGAGATCCCCAGCAAAAATGCATATAGTGAAGGATGCCTGCAGCAGACCACAAGTACCACAATAGACATCCTACACAAGACAGGTGCACTCTGCGGTCTTACTTAACCCTCATACTGATGTTAAAATTGAGAGATTAGCCACCATATCCTACTGTGGAGGACATGTCCGAGCCCGAGCCAAGGTATCTCAAGTACGGGAATCCAGCACCAACCGCGGGGCCCCCACAATGTCCTCCAGTTCCACAGTGACCGACTCCAAGGACCACCACCCCCCGCACCCACAGCCGCCGTGACAAAATCAAACTCTCCCAACCTACCCCGCCACTTCAACCCAACCTAACCCCCAGAGCTAGGGAGGGTGGGTGGGAGCTTTGCCTAAATGCTAAAATGGCGACCTTCTTCTCCCTTACCCCTACACTTAACCTCTTAACTCCTCCCCCTAACTCAAACTGGCCTATCCTAACCTCCATAAGCCCCCATTAACCCCCCTTTCTAACACTGACCCCCAATCCAATGATCCCCTGGGGCTCCCTAACCAAACCTCCTCCAAGCCTCGCCCCCCAGTCCAGTCATTGCTTGACAGGGGTATTGGTTATGTATCATCCGCCCCTTTCCTTACCTAACTGCACCATCCTGCATGCCACCCCCCTTTTACCCCCACACCACTACATTCCCTCCTTTTAACCCCCACCGACCCACATAAGACTCAGACAACAGATTGGAATGTAATGGCCACAGCAGCCGTTTATTAACATAACAATACATAAATAACCATAAATAACCATAGCAATAACAACCCTAATGGAGAGAGGTCCTTGAAGCCCCAAAAACCCAGAGCTGCCGACCCGGGGTGAGCCAATTTGCCTCCAGCCCTTACCCCCAGCTCAGAGGCCCCATCGCATGGCCCCCCTCAATCCACCACAACAGCTCGCTCCCATGGGAGTCCAGCCCCCACCGCGGGGCCCCCCCAATGTCCTCCAGTTTCACAGTGACTGACTCCAAGGAACCCCCCCCCCACCACCACCACCAACGCCTGGCGTTGACCCCTCAACTCCGGGCGTTCCTCCACAACCTCAGGGCCCTCTCAATTCCTTCTTGAAGAGCCAAGGACCACATATTAAGCCCCACAGCATTTAAGTGCACCCCATCGGACCTCCAAAGGGCACCCACTTCACTCTCTAGCTCCCTGTGCCGAACCACCACCGCCCCATTCTGAGCCATGAAACGCCCTGAAGCCCTATTCACCTTTACACAAGCCTTTTTCACCGCCTCCACCAACCCGGCGTCCCTCCAAACCAAATCTCTGACCACACGGTCACCAAACCCGGGAACAACAACCATGCCTGGAGGAAGTCCCATTTAATTCATCAATTTGCGAATAGGCCTAGCCGCTAAATCATTGCCCCAGCGTGGACCACTAACACGTCCGGTGCCCTGTCCATCCGCACAAAACGATGCACTTCCGGTAACACCCTTCCAGACCATACCTCTCCACCCCCACCCCATCTTACCACCACTGACACCCGATCGAAACGCAGATGCTGACCGTCCGGCCGAACCGCTGCCCAGACTGCCCCCAGAATACGTACAAATGCCCGAGGATCCATACTAGGGCAGGTGCCGCACCTGCAACGATAAAGGATGCAAGAACAATACCGCAACAACAGAAATATTTTTTTAACCTACTTTATAGACCAACAACCCCTCCCACCCGCCATCGCGCGGGAATGCCTACAAGCAATTTAGCCGAACATATAACCAAAACCGAGGCGATTCCCAATGGCCAATCCGCTTAATGACCTCGTCCCCAGTCCCAATCTCGCCGCCTCGGTCGCCGCCCCAATTCTAAAGGAGTGGCTGGAGTACCCCACTCTATCTAATCCCAACCGGTTTAGACACTTATAAAACACTGCTGAAAACTGAAAGTGGGACAGGAAGGAGCCATTGGCGTGCACTAACAAAGGGGAAACCGTCCCCACGTCCCCAATCCCAAAGTCCTGAAGACACTGAACCAGACACATCTCAAAGCCATCAATCTGAAACAAAACTACCCTTGGACCCCGACCCTCCACATCCGTCTTTGACCGACGGATCAGAAACTCCACCCAGTGCCCCAAAAAACGCCAACGAAAAGGCTGAACGAAACGACCGGACCTCCCACCCCGAACTGCACACCCCTGGTAACTGACCCCCCAGCTGCAATAATGACGCAAATGACACCGGCCTCCTGCCGTCTTCCCCCGTCCGCATCCTCCGCCATCGTTTTAAGGCCTGAACCACCAAAAACTACTTTGTAAGATCAGCCACACGCTGCAACTTAAAACCAAATGCCAACCCAGCCATATAACCGTTAATCTTACTCACAGACCATCCCTCCTCCTTACGATGGCCCAAGAACATTAATAATGAAAATTCCAATTCTTCCTCCCCCCTGCCCAATCCACCACACCAATCTTCCCACAAATGCCACGCTTTCAGATACATAGCCCACATACCAGGCGCCAATGACGCTTAAATGAGCCCTGTTACGGTTCCTCCAACATGTCCCCCATCAAGCTGGACATTCCCGCCCAACCACGTCTGCCTCCGGAGCCACCTGCCAGAAACGATCCCACTGTGAACGAGAAAGGGCGTCAGCAATACAATTGTCCACCACCGGCACATGCACCGCCACAACCAAAGCATTAAATGACAAAAACTCTAGCACCAAGCGCTGCAAGAGCCACACCACTAACAGCGATTAAGCCGACAAACCGTTAATTGCCTGAACTACCCCAAAATTGTCACAGTGGAAACCTATCTTCCTATTCGAAAACGATCCCCTTATAACAAAACTGCCAACACTATAGGAAATAACCACATAGAATGAATGAGGGCACTGCCCTGTACCTGTATACTTTGTGTGGGAGCCTCACTATGGCCTCATCCGACAATCTCAGGATCGAGGTGCTGTAGCCTCAAAAGAACAAATGCAGCACATCAAGTGGAGTAGATAGGCGCACTCACCATCCCTTTAAAATCTTCTTTATTGCAGAGAAATATATGTAGACAGGGGACTCACATTGACAGCATATTCACTGAAAAAACAGCGACGGCCGTTTCGCGGATTCACCGCTTCATTCGGCTGTTCAGTCCACCGCTTCATCCGGCTGTTGAGTGTGCCTATCTACTCCACTTGATGTGCTACTATAGGAAATAACTCTAACAAGGACAAATTCCTTACCCAACCACGCTCCACCCATGCAATTGGCCAATCCCCTGCGCACCATTGCCCCCCACAAAACACCCCAAAACCCGAACTCCCCACGCATCCGTAAACAACTCAAAATCCAATGAGTTAACAATCTCCCCCATGAATAGTGCTATACTGCTCCAAAACGTGTGTGGAAAAGTGTCTCCACCACACCCTCGTCTCACCGCTAGATGCGATTAATGTGGAGATGTGGTGACTTGCACCTCATCTCCTTTTAAATGCAGCGCCTCTAACATCTCACTCCCACTTCTGCCTACATACCGCCATGACCCGCATATGAAACGCACGATAACCTTGTGTGCGCGGCCTTCGCCAGAAGTAGGCGGCACGTGACTATTGAGGCTGCCGGAAGCTGGATGCGACTGGGAAACCTGACCACGCATGAACACAGCGCATTCAAAACCCAGATATCGAATGGCGATTTATCAAGCACTATCGCGCAATATAGATTTTAGTAGGCGGTTATCTCAACACCTATATCCTCACAAGTTGTAATTGTGGGATGCAGATGGAGGGGAAAAATAACAACTAGTTACGTCAAAACTCCAGTTACATAATTTTGATGAAAATATCAATGATGTTAATCTCAGGCAAAGCAGATGATGTTCTGCTGCTCGTTAAGGCCATAGCGGTATATATATTTATTAATGATGATAATCTCAAATAAAACAGGTGAAACTCTGATGCTCGTTGAGGCCATAAGGGTGTATGGTTTTTAAATAGAATATCGATCTTGCCTCACTTTGGAGGATTCTTTTATTCCAGTCACCCCCCCCCCTTTCATGGGTGGTTTAACCTGCTCAATGCCCATGAATGAGAGACACCCTGGGTCCCCATCATGCTCAGTCCTTACATGGCGTGAAACGGAGGAGTCCCTGCCATTGTGGATATCTCCTAAATGTTCACCAACCCGCCTCCTCGGTTCCCTTTTTGTTTTTCCGATATATTCCTTATCACAAGAGCATGTGATTTTATAAATTACTCCTGTAGTTTTAGAATTAATCAGATCTCTGATAGTATAGATTTTTCCAGTTTTACTGGAAAAGGTTTTTCCACATTGCATGTATTTACATGCTATACTACAACCACTGCACCTATAATTTCCATGGATACCCTTTTCCAACCAAGTTTTTGGTGCTGGTACTGGTGAAAAGTGGCTGTTCACCATCCAATCTCGTACACTTTTACCTCTCCTGTATGTTATACTGGGTCTTTTATTGATGGTCTCACAGACGTCAGGGTCCATTCTAAGTACATGCCAATATTTAGAGATAATCTCCCTTATGACAGTGGAGGCCCCATTGAATGTACTAATGAGGCGTATTTCTTGTGTGAACATTATCACTGGATGTTACCTTTTCTTTAGGGGTGAGAAGGGAAGTGCGGTCACTGGCCTGGGCAGCCTGATAAGCAGGTGTTAGTGTGCCAACGGGATAACCGCGATCAATAAATCTCCTTTTCAAATCGGCTGCCTGTTTCCGAAATTCTGAATCATTAGAACAATTCCTCCTTACCCTTAGATATTTTGTTCTCGAGGGATCCCCTCCTAAGTGGGAAAGGATGACAGCTATCCCACCTGAGGAGGGAATTCGTCGAGGTGGGTTTGTGGAAAATTTAAGTTTCTAGGCCGCCATATGGATTTTTAGTGATAAAAATATCTAAAAATGGCAATTGTGTCACACCACATTCAGAGGTAAACCGTAAACCAATCTGGTTCATATTTAGACTGTTTGCCCATCCAGAGAAGGACTCAGGACTACCTCTCCAGATAATAAAGACGTCATCAATGTAACGTGCCCACATTTGGACACACTGGAGCTCTGACATCACCTCATACTGAAAACAGGGTATTCTCTCACCAGCCCAGGAGTAAATTTGCATAGGATGCGGCACATTTCCACCCCATCGCGGTGCCCCTGAGCTGGTGGTAAAACTTGCCATTAAAGAGAAATAATTCCTCTTGAGTACAAACTCAAGAAGCCGTAGGACCAATAGTTATGTGCCACAAAATGGCATCCACGTGTAGACAGAAAGTAAGACACCGCGTGTAGGCCCCATTCATGTGGAAAAGATTAATAAAGGGCCTTCACGTCAATGCTATACCCAGTGTATACCCAGTATACATTCATCTTCAAGTTGTATACCCTCTAACTGTTTTAAGAGGTCTCCTGTGTCAATGACATATGAGGTAAGTAATTGTACAAAGGGTGATAAGATTCTGTCTACATAAATTCCCACATTCTGATTCAGACTATTAATGCCTGATACTATCGGCCGTCGTTTCAGTGGGTCATACCCTTGTTTACCTTAGGGAAACAGTAGAATGTCGCTATCTGTGGACACTGTGGGAGAAGAAAGTCATATTCACTCTGGTTAATTAGGATAATATTTTTGGCCGAGTCCAGTATACCCTTCAATTTTTGTTTGTACTTAAATGTGGGGTCCCTCTCAAGTATCTCATAACAGTCTCGTGGGGCCAAGAGCTTTTCACACATAGTCTTATAGTTGTTCGTATCCATGATAACTGTGTTCCCACCCTTATCAGATGGCTTAATAATTATATATTTGTTTTTGCAAGACCTTCAAGTGCCCCTAATTCATCCTGTGTTGGAGGGTGGAGTGTAGATGTGTTGTTTCCAATTCTGTGCTTACCAGATTTAAAAACACATCAATACAGTTTGTATCAGTTGTTGGTGGTGTTTTGTACTCCTATTTTTTAAGACTGTGAAGGGGCCTTCTCCTGGTGTGGACTACTGTGATGTTGCAAGACTCTGGAGGATACAAACTATTAGAAAACGTGGTGTGATGTTAAACAGGCAGGATATGCTCAAACCCACATGCGGTTGTGCATAGATATAGGGAGCATATCCTGCACTTGTAGTCCGTTGCTGATGGCAATCAACAGCAAAAAAATACATACAATGGAAGATGCCAGCAATGGACTACAAGTACCACAATAACCATCCTACATGAGGTAACAATTATGTGGATGTGAAGAACAATCAAAGGCTAAACAAAAGCAAAGACAGGTGCACTCTGGGATAATACTAAACCCTCACACTGATGTAAAATTGAGAGGTTAGTTCGACATATCCTACTAGGAGGACATGTCTTAAGCTCGGGCACCGCGCCAAGGGCTCTCGAGTAGCACGAGGCCCTATCACTCACCTACCTGTGCCGTTTGGGCAATACCAGGGGCCAGTGGGCGGATTACGGGAGAATAAGGCCTGACTCACAGACAGCTTACCAGTAACCTCCAGCATGTAGCCATGCTTGCAATGGGAGGTGGGAAGTGCCTGTGAGCCTCACCTGAGACTGGCTGATATGGCCCAGGGCCTAAACAGATGCACCTGAATATTGCTTGTAGATTAAAAACAGGCACATTTAAATAGTTTATACACCTCCATCTTTTCCAGACGAACCGGCGTCACCCCCTTTTCCATTACCATCCCCCCCCTTTCTGCTTCCCGCTTCTAAAACATCTTGCTGCCCCATGCGCTCCACCACAGCCTGAGCATTCGTGTTTAAATTTACATTTAACCTCGAACCGGCAATTGCCCTCGTTGAAGGCGAAACACGAGCCCTTAGCAGACGCCGTTGCCATGTTGAAACTACCCCCACTGCTCCCCTCCCCCCGTAAGGGCTTCCCTGAACGAACCGGCGCCGTCACTTTCAACCACAAGGCAATATCCTTGTGATCCCACCTAATTTCCGGAGGCACCGCTTTCCGTTGACGGAACTGCTCATCATACCGAAGCCAAGCAACACCCCCATAAACCCGATAAGCCTCCCCTATAGCGTCCAAGTAACAGAACAACCTCGAACAGTTCTCCAGCGCCTTCTCCCCATAACACTAGAAAACGTCCGCGGTATTAACCGATAACGACGATTCCCCTTCTCCTCTTTCTTACCCTCATCCTTACGCGCCCTATCCAAATTAAATCACTCCAGAGGTAGCAAAGAAAAAAATCTCTACATACTCCCCCTTCCAGATCCGCTCCCTAACCTCAGGCTTCAGATAAGCCCCCAAGGGACCTTCAAAACAAACGTAAACCTCCCCTTTCGCCTTATCATTTAACCGCACACTTTCCTCCTCTACCCCGCACCCAGCCTGCGTCTGCACTGACACCCCCACACCCGGTAGACCCCGCTGCAGTTCACCCGCCGCCCCAGCGCCACCCGCCAAACCCTGCACACCCCATGCATTTTAACATCAATATGAGGGTTTAGTAAGACCACAGAGTGCACCTGTCTTTTCAATTGTTATTGTCACACAGTAACAAGATTGCAGGTCACTTTGATTCCCAGATTCACGGAGTCAGTGTTTTATTCTTCATCTAATTGTCCATTTCATTGATGCCAGTTGTGCTTTCGCTACTGTTACTTTGGTGAAGATGCTGGTGCACATTTGCTGTATAGAGCAGCAAACATTCAATTGCCCTTCTTCCTGCTGCCTAAAAAGTGGGCAATGTGAGGAACATCATTGTATCTACTATAGCTCAACTGGCTGTGATAATTTAGCTAAGCTGTCTGGTTGCTTATCGTTTAAAACCTATTGGTCGGCTACCCAGTAGAGATGAGCAAATTTTTCTAATTCGACTCACGGTTCGCACAACTTTTTGGGAAAATTTGTTTCATTCCGAATATATTTCCGAATTTCGTTAAAAATGCTATTTCCTGGCTGCAGAGAGCCTTTAGAGTGCTGTACTGTAGAACACTGCGCCTTGCAGTAACATGCATAGGGAGTCAGCTTTGGGAGTGAAATAATTAGAGATGGCCCGGCGAATTTATCTCGAATTTATTGTGAATATCGGCACTTAGCAACATTCCTAGCAACCAATAGGAAAGTTGCCTACCCCTAGTGTTGATCGCAAATATTCTAATCACAAATTTTTATCGCAAATATATTACATTGCCGATTTTCGTAATCAGGTAAATAATGACTGAAGATCACGAATTCTCGAATTTGCGAATTTATGGTGAATATTCGGCCAAAAATGCACTAAATATTGCGAATTCTAGTGGAGTTCCAGTGCATCAGGCTGTCACAAATCAGACATTGCTGAACATCTTCAAGGCGAGCCATGGCCGTGTATGATCTTCTAAAATGGCTAGAGATTTTACTGGCCTGCCACAAGACATGACGTGTGCCATGCACAGCACTTTTGTCATTTTGCCCTGTTTCAGCGCTCAGCAGATTGGCACTGTTGTCGCACACCACTTTAACAATTGTCAAATTGAGCGGGATTAGCCACTGATCGGCCTGTGACCACAGAGCTGAAAGCAGTGCAGGAACGGTGTGGCTTTTGGCTTCCAGGCACAACAGCCACAGCACAGCATGGCAATGTCTCACCTGGGATGCCGAATAAGTTCTGGGGAACTTGGGGCCCAGCAGATGAGGCAGTAGCAGTGGAAAAGGAGGAGTCAGCCGAGGAGGAGACGGAGGATGGAGTAGGAGGAGAAGAAGAGGCTGTAAGGATACGGTGGTTTGCGCTCCAGCCTGGATCATGCCCTGTGTAACCATGACAACGATCGCTGTTTACCTCCCAGGCTGGAAGCAGTGGCCGCTGGGCCGTCTAAGGTGGCTCCGCCCCACCCACACTTGGTCAATAAATAGGAGCCAGGTGCTGCACAGGGGTTCCACTAATGGAGTGCGCACCCTGCCTGCTCCATTCACCACGAGGACTCAAGATCCTAACTACCTGCAACTCTGAACCTCCAGGAGAAACCCTCACCTACCTTACCCGGCTCCACCACTGCAGGATCCCTGCATGACTTCCAACAGCAAGTATCAAGCCTGTCATTTTGTTTCACTGACATTGCTCACTGAAAGGAAGGGACTCGCGCTGGTGGTTATTAGTACTGCAGGCCTGGGATTCCTGAACGTTGCCAAGAGCTGTTATTCACATGAACTTTAATCTGAACTCTCATTCCTAAAACGAACTTTCCTCACTATTAGTTTTACACTCTATCTTTAGTACGCGGTACATGATTTTGTTAACCCCATACTCTCCGCTTAAGACTGAGAGAGCCGCCTGGGGTACACACTGAGCAGCCGCAAAAGACACCACCAACACTCAATCAGTGTGACAAAAGTGGATGTCAAAGGACACCGCAGTTGAGATCCTAACTGATCAATTTGGTGCGTTACATATTAGTGGAACCCCCATGGATCCAGCGGAGCTCGCGCGGCATATGGTCGCCTCACTGAGAGGGTGGAAACCCTTAACGTGACCGTACAGAATCTCCAATTGGAAAATCAGACGTTGCGAGATCTCGTCACGCCGCGCACAGGACACCCCCCACGATGGACCGGAACCCAAGGTCAGTCCACCTGAACTTTTCTCAGGAGACCGGAAGCAGTTCCGCAAATTCCTGAATGCGTGCAAACTGATGTTTCAGTTACGCCCGGACCTATCCTACCGATAGAACCAAAGTACTCACCATGATCTCGTACTCAGGGGGGAGCCCAGAGCATGGGCTAACACCTATTTAGAAAAGGAAGACCCGGTCTTGAATTCCTTTCCGCAATTTCTTGAAACAATGGCCCTCCTTTACGAGGACCACAACAAGCAGCTGACTCGTGGAGACCGCCATTCGCACCCTAAAGCAAGGGAGACGACCCGTAGAGGACTTTATTGCGGAATACACTCGCTGGGGCCCGTGAGACGGAATGGAATGATCTCACTCTTAGAAATCAGTTCCGTCTCGGTCTATCTGAGGCCCTGAAAGATGAGTTAGCCCGCGGAGAGCTGCCACATACACTCGACGCCTTGATGCAGAAGGTCACCACCATTGACAGACGCTTAAGGGAACGCAGGGCTGAGAGAGTCTCAGGGTTTACACCCACCCCGAGACAGACCAGCCCAGATCCTGTAGCAGAGATGATGGAGATTGGGGCACTCGTGGTCCTCTGACTGGAGAGAGAAGACCCGAGACGGAACCTCAACCTCTGCTTATACTGTGCGCCGGCTGACCATTCGGTTGATGGATGTCCTGCCATAAGAAAGAAACATGAAGGTAAAATGATGACGTTCTGTAACTTAGGCAGAAAAATAACAACACAAGTGGTTACATTTATACGCCTCTTACCTTACAGTGGGACCAAAACCGAACTATCGTTGATGCAATGGTGGACACGGGAGCTTCGGGGAATTTTATCGATAAGCATCTAGTAGAGAGAAATAAAATTCCCCATACAAGGAAAAATGTATCGATATCCGTGAGTTTTATTGATGGTACAAACCTCTAGACCTATCCATAGCCAGACTCAACCCCTTTTGGTGACAAGCGAAAATAACCACACAGAATTTTTATCCTTTGATGTCATACACTCCCCTTCGTTCCCCATCATTTTAGGCTTGCCATGGCTCCGGTTACATCAACCAGTTCTCCTATGGGAACAGGGGAGAATTGGGTTTACCTCACGTTATTGCAGGGAGACCTTCTTCCCTATTAAAACGCTCATGCATGGAGGGGTGAACCAGGTCCCTACCCAATACTCAGAGTTCTCGGAGGTATTTAGTGCAAAGATGGCGGAATCCCTACCGCCCCATAGACCCTACGATTGCCCCATAGACCTACTGCCGGGCAGTGAAATACCCACAGGAAGAATCTACCCATTGGCACAACCAGAACTTGACCACCTCAAACAGTATCTCGAAGAGAACTTAAGGAAGGGATTCATTCGGCCTTCAACCTCCCCTGCAGCCGCGGGTATGTTCTTCGTAAGGAACAAAGACTTGAGCCTCAGACCCATCATTGATTACAGAGCATTAAATAAAATAACAATCAAAACCGGTACCCCTGCCGCTAATATCCGAGCTTATTGAAAGACTTCAAACATCAACTATCTACACTAAACTGGACTTGAGAGGCGCATACAACTTGATTAGGATTAGAACCGGGATGAATGTGAAACTGCTTTCCGCACCTGCACGGACTCTTTGAGTACATGGTAATGCCTTTCGGCTTGTGCAATGCCCCTGCCACATTCCAAAACTTTATCAACGACATATTTAGGGATCTACTAGATGTATGTGTTGTCATCTATCTAGATGACATATTGGTCTACTCCGATAACCTACAAGATCACAGGAAACACGTCCGTTGGGTACTTGCGCGATTAAGCCGTCCATCACTTATATGTCAAACCAGAAAAGTGTATATTCGAGACTACTACCCTTCCGTTCCTTGGTTATATAATCTCACCCAAGGGAATTCAGATGGATCAGTCAAAGATCACTTGCATCCAAAACTGGCCGACTCCGGACTCCAGGAAAGCCCTCCAGCGTTTCATAGGGTTCTCGAACTTCTACAGGAAATTCATCAAAGACTTCTCCGCTACCATCAAACCCCTAACCAGATTAACTAGTGTCAACACGAAATTTGTTTGGTCCATGGAGGCCCAATCAGCTTTTGAGTTACTTAAAGGCAAATTCACTTCAGCACCAATTCTGACCATTCCGAATCCAAACTATCACTTTGTGCTGGAAGTAGATGCATCACAGGCAGCCATAGGAGCTGTTCTGTCCCAGCGGAGCTCCTTCTCATCCCCATTACATCCTGTCGGGTTCTACTCCCAGACTCTAAACACCGCTGAAATCAACTACCCCATAGGGAAAAGGAACTTCTTGCCATAAAATGTTCCCTAGAGAACTGGAGGCACCTACTTGAAGGTTCAACACACCCCATCACAATATACACGGATCACCGTAATTTACAATACCTGAAAACCAGTAAAACACTGTCAGCACGTCAGGTACGGTGGAGTTTTTTTTGACAGATTCGACTTTCAAATTACTTACCGACCAGGCTCAAAATGGGAAGGCTGACGCCTTATCACGCCTGGCTGAATGCCGCGCCGCAGTCACAGCCCCCACATGCATTATACCACCTAACAAAATTATCTTCGCCACCATCGAATTGGAAACCCAGCTTAAGGATGCTCTGAAAATTGACTGTGCTAACATCCCCGGGACTTCTGAAAGACCAACGGGGTTTCCTCTACAAAAACAACCTACTGTACATACCAACTCCTCTCACCACCCAGGTAATCAAACTCTGCCATGACTCACCTCGCGGGACACCCTGGCATTGCCAAAACCATAAACCTGATACACAGGAACTTCTGGTGGCCAAAAATGACCAAAGAAATTAAGCAATATGTTTCCACGTGCGAGACATGTGCCTCATGCAAAAGTGATAGAAATCGACCATATGGCCTTCTTATGAGTCTTCCTATGCCCAACAGACCCTGGGAATAGGTTTCAATGGACTTCATTGTAGAACTCCCCCGCTCCAGAGGAAACAACACCATCATGGTTGTAGTAGACCTACTAACTAAGATGGCACACTTCATCGCCCTCAAAAAATTACCTTCCTCCAGTGAAACTGCCGAGGCCTTTCTGTCCAATGTCATAAAACTACATGGAATCCCTAGCCAAGTTATATCAGACAGGGGATCACAATTTGTATCCAAATTTTGGAGAGCACTTTGTCTTAGACTCCAAATCGACCATAGAATGTCTACCGCCTACCACCCCCAAACTAACGGGCAGACGGAAAGGGTAAACCAATGTCTGGAACAATTTCTCAGATGTCACTGCTCATTCCTTCAAGATGACTGGGAAAGCCTACTCCCTCTTGCCGAATTCGCTTACAACAATTCTGTGAATTCCTCCACTTTACATAGTCCATTCTTTGCTAATTATGGATTCCACCCTAGGTCTCTCCCTGAAATCAACCTTCCTACAAACGTTCCTGCCACAGATGATTTTGTAACTACCTTGCAAACAACCCTCAGGTTGCTGAAAGACAACCTCCAACGGGCAAAGGAAAGGCAGAAGATCTACTACGACCGTCACAGAAGAGAAAATCCTCCTTATCAGGTTGGAGACTCGGTATGGCTGTCAACGAGAAACCTTCGGTTGGGGGGTACCTGCTAAGAAACTGGGTAGGCAATTTTGGGTCCTTTTCTGATAGAAAGAATTATCAACCCCAACACGGTGAGACTTACCCTTCCTCCTCGACTACAGGTACATCCCACATTCCATGTATCGTTGCTAAAACCGTTTAGACCTAGCCCGTTCCCTCACGGGTTCCTCAACCCTCCCCCCCGATAGATGTCCGAGGTGAGGAGGAATTTGAGGTTGAGCAGCTTCTCGACTCCAGAAGAAGACAGGGGAGGATCCAGTACCTCGTTAGATGGAAGGGTTACGGGTCTCAGGATGACTCTTGGGAAGATGTGCGAGACGTCCATGCACCCAGACTCCAAAGGTTGTTTCACAGGAGATTTCCCGACCGACCCTCCCTACTGGGGTACCCTGGAGAGGGTCCCCTTAAGGGGGTACTGTAAGGATACGGTGGTTTGCGCTCCAGCCTGGATCATGCCCTGTGTAACCATGACAACGATCGCTGTTTACCTCCCAGGCTGGAAGCAGTGGCCGCTGGGCCGTCTAAGGTGGCTCCGCCCACCCACACTTGGTCAATAAATAGGAGCCAGGTGCTGCACAGGGGTTTCACTAATGGAGTGCGCACCCTGCCTGCTCCATTCACCACGAGGACTCAAGATCCTAACTACCTGCAACTCTGAACCTCCAGGAGAAACCCTCACCTACCTTACCCGGCTCCACCACTGCAGGATCCCTGCATGACTTCCAACAGCAAGTATCAAGCCTGTCATTTTGTTTCACTGACATTGCTCACTGAAAGGAAGGGACTCCGCTGGTGGTTATTAGTACTGCAGGCCTGGGATTCCTGAACGTTGCCAAGAGCTGTTATTCACATGAACTTTAATCTGAACTCTCATTCCTAAAACGAACTTTCCTCACTATTAGTTTTACACTCTATCTTTAGTACGCGGTACATGATTTTGTTAACCCCATACTCTCCGCTTAAGACTGAGAGAGCCGCCTGGGGTACACACTGAGCAGCCGCAAAGACACCACCAACACTCAATCAGTGTGACAAAAGTGGATGTCAAAGGACACCGCAGTTGAGATCCTAACTGATCAATTTGGTGCGTTACAGAGGCAGGCCTGCATGCAATCCTTGGCGGTAACATGCTTGACAGCCGTCAGAGGGTTCTCCAGTGGGCAGTAAAAGTTATGTACCTTCCCTGCCTTGTTTGCTAGACCACGTGTCTGTAGTCAGATCTATCTTGGCACCGACACTGTGTGCCAGAGATATATTCACTTGCTGAACGTGGCCATAAAGCTCTGGGAGGCCCTTCTGGGAGAAATATTTCCTTCCAGGGACCTTCCATTGCGGTTTATCCAATGGAAACAAATTTTCTAAAGGCCTCCAAATCCATCAGTTTATATGGTAGTAGTATGGTCGCTGAGCGGCAAAGATATTTTTCTTTTTCCACTAATACACGGAAGGGCCTTAAAACAGATAACTGCACCGCTGAGCTGACAAATATATTTTTCCGCTAATACACAGAAAAAGGGCTTAAAAATAAATAACTGCACCGCTGAGCAGCAAATATATATATATATAAAGGCTGTAATTTTCGCCTGTCACCACACAAGGACTAAGCCCCTTTTTCCCACTAATATAAGCCAAAAATGCTTTAGAACATATAACTGCACCGCACAAGGGCAAAAAGAAATATTTCCTTGTCATAAACCCTGTTAATGCCTGCATCAAAAGCACTTGCACCCCAATAATAAGAACAGTTTGCTAGAATTACAGAGCTGTATAATAGCAATTTGGATCCCCAGTCAGTGCAGCAATGTGTGATTGGATTGTTCCTATTATCCAGGCTATCACCTCCCGACTGAACCCTGTTCAACATAAATGCTGTGGAATGATTCCTCCCTATCCTTTCCCTACACCCTGAATAATCTTTTCCTGCACTTGTAAGTCATTTTTTTCACGACAATCAAGTCTTTCCTATCACTGTCCCTAGCGCCCGCAGACACGTCTCTCTCTGCACTAAGCATGCTGGTGAATGGCAGAATCTAAGATGGCAGCTGTATTTATAAGGTTGTGACATCACAGGGATGGCTGGCTGCTGATTGGCTAAATGCATGTCATTATGGGTGATCCCGCCTTCCCAGAGTTCCTTGCCGCATGTCCTCACACGTATAGCAGCCATTTTAGGAAAAAAATGCGATTTGTTACCACTGAGCTGCAAGGAAATTTGCATTCGGTGCAAATCAAATTTTTCCTGAAATTCGGATCGAATTCAGCTTCGATTCGCTCATCTCTACTATCCATGTCCAAATGCCCAGGTTTTTATTCCTGCCATAAAGTGGGGACTACCATTTGGAAACGAAGAAAAGGCATCTCACACCTTCAGCCTGACCATGTATTGCATAATGTTAGGATTGTCATCAGTAGTATCTGGGCCCCATGCAGAAAATGGTAATGGCCTTTGAGACCCCTTCTTCCCATCCTTCCTTCTTTGACTCTTAAATTCTGGTAGACAGTTGGGCATATTTTTCTAATGTAACAATCTGTTCCTTCATCTGAAGGTCATCATGTAATACTACATTTCTCCTGTAGTGGCTGCTGTAGTAAAGATACATGGCCAATTGCAACATCTCTGTGCAAAACTAGCTGGTCACCAAGGGCGGCAGAAGACAAGCCCATGAAGATCAACTGATTGTAAGCCTTTTTTAATAATTTGACCTCATTAATCCCGACTAGAGTTGAGCAAACTTGTATTTTAAGTCCGGCGTCCAAAGTTCGGGTTTAGGTTATCGAAGCATCCCATTATGGATTCCGCTACCACGGACCATAACGGCATTTTGAATCCATAAGGGGATTCTTCAATGAACCAGAACCTTGGACAACACTAAGGACCTGGAGTGACGTCACCGTCATGTGATCAGTATTGGATATGGCTCAGTACTGGATTGGATAAGAGGTGGTAGCCTACAACCTCTTATCCAATCCAGTACTGAGCCATATCCAGTACTGATCACATGACAAGTTCGCTCAACACTAATCCTGACTTACAGTACAATATCTGAGTATAGAAAGTACTTTTTTTCTAAATGTCCAAGAAACTTAGCTTTTAACTTCCTCATCTTTGTGCAGCGGCGAATGCACGTCACAGCAGTGGTTTGAGTGATCACTGAATGGAGACCTCATATTGTGACTCCATTTTTGTCTCTTTCCATTTACAATGAACTTTTTAAGCAGAAAACCGCTGCTTTCATGCTGAGATGGATTCACAGTACAGTTGCAAATGCCAAGTTAGAACTTCTCCATCCCTCGCAGACAACTGTTTCATCCTTCTGGTATTTATCCATGTTAGCTGCTGGGCTTCTGCTCCTGCCTGTGACAACACCATTTATTATAGTCCGATGGCTTTTACTACTTGCATAGAATGATTCTTGAGAATTTGCAGGACACTTCAACTGCCCATCCATCAGTTGTTGTCATCCTAGAGTCATATAGCCGAGTTCATATCAAATATATGTAATAACCTTTCATCTAGCGATCTGTTGCTTCATTCTGGAGAAAAAGTACCTACAATCGAAGTTCCCCGAGGGCAGGCCCAAGCCACTGTGCACCCTTTCTTCTCCTGCTTCCTCTGACAAGCCCATTCCCCCTTCTTGATTGACAAGACCAGGCAAGACAACTATGCAGAAACATGGCCCTGTCTATCAAAAAGGAAAGGCAGGGACTGGCAGAGGAAGAAGGAGGAGTAAGGGTGCACACAGCGGCTTGGGCCCATCCTCAGTCAAAATAACTGCTCAAACTCACTTTCTCCAGAATGAACAGATAGCTAAGTAAAAAGTATCCATACATTCAGCAGAATTAAACTGCGCCAGACTGGCCCACCAGAGAGGGTCCTGGGCCCAAGCTCTGATATAATAGTGGTCACTAAAGGTCCAGAACAAAAGACCCATTTGAAGATAATCACTTGCCACCAGATTCTATTGCTTTGATTCAAAAACTATTGAACATTGTTGAAGATACATGAGTTTGGCCCCGAGAATAATTTCTGTGGTGGCATCAAGGAACGCGAAACTGATAAGAAATACAAGATTATTTTTTTAAACATAATGTAAGTCATATATTGCATTAGTATCCTGAATGTATGTAAGGTTTCCGACAACTTTCTGTTAATTTATGTCTATATTTGTACTTGTCCTCTCCAAGTCAATGTGAGCAGCATACTGTCTCTCTGGACAAGTCCCATTAGCATATCAAGGGCCACAAATAGTTTTTAGCTTTTTACTGAAAAAAAGGAAGGTGTAGGGAGTTGTCCAGTAGGCAGTACAGTGGCCAGTTGGGCAAGAGGATGCTGGAATATCCTGGAGATAGAATATTCCAGCTGTTTCTATTAATTTTCTAAGGAATAACTGGAAATTGGTAGAAACCATATCTAACAACCAGGGGTGCACCACCAATGAGGCCAGGTGAGGCGACCGCCTCAGGCAGCACAGGGTAGGGACAAGAGATGGGCAGCGGAAGGTCCATGGGCAATGAGCGTTTCATTGTGGAAACGCTCATCTCTACATATTCAACTGCATCGCTGTACTCAGGACAGCAATACAGCTGAATGCTGCAACTGAGCACCGGAGTGAAGTCTCCCTGGCCCACCATTTTCTCTTATAGGCTTTCGTCCTAGTTCGATAAAAACAACAACAAAATCCGACCTTGAGTGTCTTAGCCGAGCACGTATACACCGAAATAGTGTGGCATATAAGCAGACTACTCAATATGTTAGATAACAGGATAAGCTCATAAATCAAGCAAAAACAAAAGAACAAACTTGAGCTCATGAACATCCAAGTATGTAAAAAAGATACTTTATTGTCACATCACAATCAATAATGAATATACTGCCATTAAAAAAGGGGTAAGCAGCAAAGAAACACCATCCCGGCGACACAGATCACTGACTCCAGGTACATAGAGTCAGAAGATACATCAATATTGTATAGTTGTAATATATTGTAAAAGTAGTAAAGTGCATAATGTTGCATCAATTCAATGTTTGCAGGGTGAGTCCAAGAGTGTCATATGTAAAGGGAAAGACAGGTAATGGGGTTACTGTCAGAAATACATACAGTGCTCAGGGCCATTGGTAATAAACCATGCACATGCACTGCAGTGCATAGCACATATACTGTAAATCCAGCATGTAGTCAAACCCAGAGAGCAGAGTAATAAACACTGTGCACCAATGTCTAGGTGCAAAGGACTCACCACAATGTACAAGACCTGCGTGCCTCGGATCGCGCTACCCGACACGCGTTTTGGCGTGCCTTTGTCCGGGGTAACGCCATCACTGTGGGGAATGTTATTTAAACTACCTCTGACCAATAAGGATCCGAATTACAAATAATTTCTCCCACATGAGCATGTGTGGCAGCACAGAGAGCGGCGGCCGAAGCTCCGTGATCACGCCCTCAGGCGTCGTGCCATGACGCGGCGAGCCACGTGATACAATCACGTGACGCGTCCGGTTGGCATGGAGACGCCTAGAAGAGCACAGCCCCGTGAACACATAGCATAGGTACATAGCGTACTTATAGGTGAGTGTCAGTGATTTGTGTCGCGGGATGGTGTTTCTTTGCTCCTTACCCCTTTTTAATGGCAGTATATTAATTATTGATTGTGATGTGAAAATAACGTATAATTTTTTTCATACTTGGATGTTCATGAGCTCCAGTTTGTTCTTTTGTTTTAGTCCTAGCTCCTGCAGCCTCTCAGAGGCCGATGTCATCATTATCGCGCTGCCTGAGCCAGGCTGCATAGAGCTCAGGGCACAGACAAGAAGAAGTCCGTGTCTTGCACTGCATCGCTGACAGCAGAATAAAGGTAAGTATTTAAGTTTATCATTTTTATTTGGCAGCATGGTGTTTGGCCACAATGGGGTGGGGGTCATTATTTTGTAACTGGAGAAAGTACTATGGGGACATTGCAGTTGTAAAAGGAGAATTTTTGTACTGGCAGACATTATAATGGGGCCACTTTGGAGACATCCGTTGTACTGGGGTCACTAAAAGGGGGTTGTTTTTTGTTGTACTGGCACATCTTATTAGGGAGCATTTTTTGTACTGGCACATCAGGGGGCATTTTTGTACTTAGCGCACATTATAAGGGAACATTTTTGTACAGGCACACATTGCAAGGGGGAATTATTTTACTGGCAAACATTATAAGGGGGTATTTTTGTACGGGCACACATTATAGGGGCATTATTACTATTGGGGGCAAAATGAGAGACATTATTATTAGTGGGTGCACTGTTACCCCAGTGCATTCTGTCAGAGAATTAAGTCAAGAGAGTTGCTAGAACTTTGCTATACTGTATGAGACAGTACTGAAATGTTCAGAATTCAAGAACATTTAAAGAGGTTTTCCGGGATTATGATGGTTTTTAACCATCTACATCTTCTTATTTTTTATCAGTTTGGACTTTCCTGACCCCTTTTCACTATGCATATAAATTGGTTTCTATCCTGTAGGTAGCACTTCCTGTTGCTGTATCTAACCAAACCCATGATGCACTTCTCCTTTCTCTGTCAGAACTCCAGCTCCGCCACTAACAAGTAGAGATGTCGCGAATAATTTTTCGCTCACGAACAGCAAACCGGGCGAACCGCCATAGACTACAGGCAAATTTTAAAACCCACAGGGACTCTTTCTGGCAACAATAGTGATGGAAAAGTTGTTTCAAGGGGACTAACACCTGGACTGTGGTATGCCGGAGGGGGATCCATGGCAAAACTCTCATGGAAAATTACGTAGTTGACGCAGAGTCGATTTTAAATCCATAAAGGGCATAAATCACTTTACTGCTAAATTGTTTGGAATAACATGCTTTAAAACATCCAGTGTGTGTGTATACGATCAGGTATGAAGTTGTATCGATCTGGTAGTGTAAGGGTTACGCCCGCTCGCAGACATTGACAGACCAAACTCCCCGTTTAACGCACCGTAAACAACTGCAAACAGTCCATTTGGACAACCGCAAACTCCCCATTTGCAAAAGGTTGGATACCAAGCTAGCCATGTCCTTTTCCTCACTGACGTCATTGAAGGTCTCTTCCTCCACCCAGCCACGCACAACACCAAGGGTCCCTGAAAGGTGACAACAAGCCCCCTGGGACACCTGCTGTGGTTGGTGTTCCACCTCCTCAAAGTCACCTTCCTCCTCTGACTCCTCTACTTCAGACTCCTCTCTGCATTGCCGCAGGTCCAGCAATCGACGACGACAAGGCTGCTTCTGGTGGTGATGGTGACCACAACTCTTCCTCTTCATGCTCATCTACGGCCTGATCCAGCACTCTTCGCAGGGCACACTCCAGAAAAAACGCATATGGGATGAGGTCGATGATGTTGCCTTGGGTTTGACTGACCAGGTTTTTCACCTCTGCAAAAGTACGCATGAGCCTACAGCCATTGTGCATGAGCGTTCAGTAACGCGGCCAAAATACCCAGCTCCGCAGAGGCTGTCCTGTTATTTTTAAATTTAAAAATCTGTTATTACCAGTTTAATCTCTGTTTTGTCCCCTATCAGGGGCCGGTGTATGGAATAGATTTTAGGATCCGGGAGATGGAAAAAGATGGTTGGTCGGACCTTTCCTTCCACTTGGGGCACTGCGCGTGCGCCGTGCAATGTACTGTGCCACCCTATATGAGTGGTGTGTTAAGTAGTACTATTCCTATCAGTTTAATCCCTGTTACGTCCCCTATTAGCGGACGTGTATCGAATAGATTTTAGGAATCGGGAGATGGAAAAAGATATTTGGTCGGTCCTCTTACTTCCAATTTGGGGCACTGCACGTGCGCCGCGCGATGAACTGTACCATACAAATAGTGTGAACTACTACTGTATTCTTACCATTTTAATCTTTGTTAAGTCCCCTACCAGGGACGGTATTGAATTGAATCCTTGCATGGGGAGATAGATAAAAAAGCTTGCTCTGTCCGCTTCCTTCTAATTTTGGGCACTTGCAATGGAATTTGCCACCAATGCAACTAGTGTTAACTAAGTACTATTCCTATCAGTTTAATCTCTGTTTTGTCCCTTATCAGGCCAGGACCAGTGTAGTGAATAGATTTTTGGAATCGGGAGATGGAAAAACACCCATGCTCGGTCCGCTCGCTTGAATTTTAGGTCATTGCACGTTCGCCGCACAATGTACTGTGACACCCTATATGAGTGGTGGGCAGTGGGCACAGTACAGTCTGTGGGACTGACACTCACTGGCAGGCAACTGCAATTATATTAAAGGGTAAAAATGAAATGACTTTTTTATCTGCAAGGTACTGTGCCACCCAATATGAGTGGTGTGCACATAGTACAGTCTGTGGGCCTGCAGCCTCTCACACACGGACAGGCAACTGCAATATATAAATATAGAAAAAATAAATAAAAGCAGACTGATGTACCAGCCCTAAACCGGGCTTTTTGGGGTGCTGTCAGGACTCTGTCCTAACAGCAGATGGCCCCATTCACACGAGCGAGTTTTCCGCGCGGGTGCAATGCGTGACGTGAACATATAGCATTCGCACTGAATCCTGACCCATTCATTTCAATGGGTCTGTGTACATGAGCGTTTTTTTTCACGCATCACTTGTGCGTTGCGTGAAAATCGCAGCATGTTCTATATTCTTCGTTTTTCACGCAGCCCTAGACCCATAGAAGTGAATGGGGCTGCGTGAAAAACGCATTGCATCCGCAAGCAAGTGCGAGTGCGTTTTTCACTGATGGTTGCTAGGAGATGTTGTTTGTAAACCTTCAGTTTTTTATCACGCGCGTGAAAAACGCATCAAAACGCATTGCACCCGCACAGAAAAAAATGAACAACTGAACGCAATCGCAGGCAAAACTGAATGGCTTTGCCTGTGAAATCGCACAGTTTTCACTGAACGCAACCACAACGCATCCGGACCTAAGGCCCCATTCACACATCCGCAATTTTTGTCCGCATCCATTCCGCAAAAGATAGAGCATATCCTTTTTTTGTCCTCAGCCTGCAGACAAGAATAGGCATCTCTATGTGGAGTGCCGGCATGATGTGATGCGGATCCACAATTTGCGGATCTGCAACACACTACGGACTTGTGAATGGGGCCTAATCCGGAAACGGTCGTGTGAAAGAGGCCGATGAGTCTTTGAGGACTGGAATGGACACAGAACACTGGCCTAGCTAACGCTTCCCTATTAATTCAGCAGCAGCAGCAGCACTCTCCCTGCTCTAACTAACACTGCAGCTTCAGAATGAATCTAAGATGGATGCTGTCCTGGCTTTTTGATAGGAAGTGGGAGGGTCTGGGAGGGAGTGTATTCTGATTGGCTGGAATGTGTCTGCTGACTGTAAGGTACAGGGTCAAAGTTTACTACAAGTTTTTCAATGTTCAAACGTCCCAGAAAATGCACTGCAGGTCTTAAGTGAGGCAGGTGAACACACTTCCAAAACATTTATACATATAGGACCGCGCTGCCTGTCAATCACGGGTTCTTTACACCATCCAAACAAAACGACATCCAAAGGTTGAGCTGTCCACAATGTGCATATTCTTGGGACACAGTGTATCCTGTGAATAAAAATTACACTGATAGGATAGCACTGTCGAATATAAGTTGCACTGAAAGAGTACTAAATACTAACAAAAGCACTACTTGGTTTCAGGCATATCGAATTAACCCAGCTCCACAGATCTCCGCTCCACATGGAACGCCGAGTTCCACAGGGTCAAAGTTTGCTCAATGATGACGTATAGGGGCGAATCGAACATCGCATATGTTCGCCCGCCATGGCAAACGCGAACATGTAATGTTCGCCGGAAACTGTTCGCCGGTGAATAGTTCGGGACATCTCTACTAACAAGGTCCATCTAGTGTTTGGCTCTTTTCACCCAGCTAGTTACATAGACACACCTATGGACATAACATCACAGGAAATAAGAAAGAGCTGCCTGGACATGGTCATGTGACCACAGACCAGAATGGGAGAAGCAATAAAGGTAAAAGAAATATCTACTAAAATTACAGTGACCTTTATAAATGATGATTTTAAAGGGGTTGATGCAACCAGAAAAAAACCTTTAAGGATCGAGTCCTGTTCTGCTCAGTATTTTCATAACCCACTAGTAAAGGAAGGTGTCAGGCGAATTTAACAATTCAGAATTTGTTTTCACCTCTAACCCCTATAATGGCAGCCTCAGCCCATTTAGCTGAATTCATTGCATTTTTGTGCCCTGATATCTGGCCTAGAAATTGTTTTAATATGTACTATTCATAATACGGCATATTCCATGCGTCGCCGCCTTATCTCCTAACAGCAATGATACTGAGCTGTAAACAGAGGAATATTCTATCATACAGATAAGCAGATGGAAAATGTCTTATGAGAGATTCTATCTCCTCACCGCATAATCACAAATCCCGATCCCTTTTCTTTCTGTAAAGATGTTGGATTACCAGGAGATTATATGGCTGCCAGCAATGTTGATATCATAGACAAAAGGTTTTCTATGTTTGTCTATAAAAAGTCTATATATCTATTACAGACTGAGGCAATACAGCTTGCAGATGATGTGTAGAACTAAAAGTCCCAGCGGTCAGTGGCAACTTGTCAACTGAACAGTATTCTGTAAAATTCCTTTAATCCGCCATTTGACAACTCTAAAAACCTCATAATCTGGCCTACAATAATCTGAAATATGATACAAAACTTAAAGAGGTTGTGCCAAGTTTGAAACTTATCCATTACCCAGAGGATAGTGGATGTGATTGACCTGTGGGGACTATCGATGGGGCAGTCACCAGTCATGAGAATGTGGGTCTTTTGTCTACTTGTATAACATAGATAGATAGATAGATAGATAGATAGATAGATAGATAGATAGGAGGTAGATAGATAGATAGATAGATAGATAGATAGATAGATAAAAAAGAAAGACCGCAGCACCTTCAATACAGTGAAAAAGTGGGATCCTTTATTCACCTGTTTGACCTATCAATCTGCTTACTGGAGATCCTTCTGAAAAAGATAGATAGATAGCAATAGTAAACTATGTCAGAGTGACATTGACATACATAGCTATGGGTAAACACATGGTTGACCGTGTTAACAAATAGACTGTTTAAAAACACACTGGACCGTCACAGTTATATTTTTTTAAAATAAAAATGTCCTCAAAAATGTCCCTTATTGGGGAAGATGTCTGCTAGTCGTTAAACACACATGGTAGTATTGTAAAAGCAGTGGCTTGTTCTGAAAAAGCAGTCAAAACATTATACCTTAAAAGGGGTCGTTAGCCGCCTATTTAATTCATATACTGTAGTATCAAAAGAAACAATGGATTGTTCTTTTTCAATGGTCCAAAAATGATGCCTTAATGGAGGAAGATGTCTGCCTATGTTTACAGACACACAGCAGTGTCAGAAGGAACAGTGGCTTGTTCTGGACAAGTGTCCTAAAATTCTCCCTTTTGGGAGCAACAGAAGTACAGGGTGGATGTGGAACCTCACAGACAAGGCAGGAGATGTGCAGCTGTGCAGGTGTAATAGTAGTCTAAGCAGTAGCAGAACAGTATGGAAACTGACAAAGAAGTAGGTGCAGCTGTCTAGGATTATTAGTACTGGCAGTAGGGGAGTAGTAGGAGTAGTAGCTGCAGTGGTGTCAACAGCAGTATCCTATAAAACATGATAGACAGGCAGACACCAGCAGTGGAACAATTGGGCTGGCAATAACCGGAGGTTTGTGAATATGACCATGGCTCATTTATTCTATGGCTCATTCATTCTAACAAATGTGATGTTTTTACACTTGAAGAGGACAATTTTGGCAAATCTTTCTAAGAAATGCTTCTATACATATCTGGAAATACACTCAATATATTTAGCTCAATTGGCAGCTAATTTGCAAGATCATAAATAAGACAATTAATAATTTAATCAATCAGTAATAAGAACAGATGGAATCACAAATAGAAGGCCGGAGTAATTCAATGAGCTGACTGTTATGTGTGTTTGCAAAGTGCATGATTTATAAGGCGAGATGACACAAAGCAGACACTCTCAGAGATGCAGGCGCTGAGGTTTGGGAGAACAGGTGGCTATCATCATCATTTATTCATGGAACACTGTGCACTGAGGGGCAAAGACAAAAATAATAAGAACAACATCATAGCTTAGATACTGTCAGTAAATTCTCCACCTCTGTCCACAGAATATCATTTGTTTACAGTGGAAGAAAAAAAGTTGTTAAGAAGTTTAAAACTCCAGATTAAAAATAAATAAATAAATAATAATCTATTTGCCAAATTTGTGCTCTTCAAGTGTAAGAAACATCACATTTGTTAGAATGAATGAGCCATAAAATAAATGAGCTATTGTGATTTTCACAAACCTCCGGTTATTGCCAGCCCAGTTGTGCCACTGCTGGTGTCTGCCTGTCCATCATGTTTTATAGGACATTGCTGCTGACACCACTGCAGCTACTACTCCTACTTCTCCCCTACTGCCAGTACTAATATTCCTAGACAGCTGCACCTACTGCTTTGTCAGTTTCCATACTGTTCTGCTACTGCTTAGATTTCTATTACACCTGCACAGCTGCAAATCTCCTGCCTTGTCTGTGAGGTTCCACATCCACCCTGTACTTCTGCTGCTCCCAAAAAGGGAACATTTTAGGACACTTGTCCAAAACAAGCCACTGTTCCTTCTGACACCACTGTGTGTCTGTAAACAAAGGCACAAATTCGAATTGCAGGCAGCATCCACGGTGAATTTCCTTTATTCAGGATCGCAATCCCAATAGTTAGTGCAAGTACAAAAGCAGCTACGTTTCGGCTATCTTGATAAAGGCTAGCAGATAGCCGAAACGTAGCTGCTTTTGTACTTGCACTAACTATTGGGATTGCGATCCTGAATAAAGGAAATTCACCGTGGATGCTGCCTGCAATTCGAATTTGTTACTTGATCCAAGTCCAAATGAGTCTAGGACAGAGGCGGGCTGATGCATCAGGTGTGACCGAGTGATCCGGAGTGCTGCTTGATATATGGACTGCTGTAAACAAAGGCAGACATCTACCTCCATAATTTTTGAACCATTGGAAAAGAACAAGCCAGTTTGTAACAAATTTCAAAGCTGTTCAACACGTGTTTTACCAGCAAATAGCATTTGAAATCTCAGTGAAAATGGAACTACTGGTTCAAAATGTGTTTAAGGGCATCTCCAGGCAGTTCATCTTTTTTGTTTTGTTTGTGGGGGATGGAGGAATAGCAAACAGTATATTTGTGTCTTAGAATACAAAGGGAAGCGGTTTTCAATCTGAGTGATAATGTGAAATACTAAGCCTAAATCTCTTTTGGTGCATCCCCAGGCAGTTAACATGTATTTTTATTATTTTTTGCAGGGGGGGGTGTATTGTTGGTAAAATAGCATACACGTGTTTCTTACAATACAATGGGTGGTGGACAGTTTATATCTCTGAGTGATAACATGAAAAACTAAGCCAAATTACGTGTCGGTGCATCTTCAGGCATTCAAATTTTTATTTTTTGGGGGTATATAGCAGACGGTTTAAATTTCAGAGTGATAACATTATTTATCCTAGGCCATAATCCGTGTTGGTAATCCGGACACTGTCGGTGTGGTGGTGGTGGGGGAAGGAAATAATTGCATTGTAGGTTAGTAACTTGTATTTTACACTACAGAAGCTTTTTTCAGAATCCGAGCATTGTATTGTGCCTCGCTGTCTTCCAGAAAACAGATTAGCAAGTAGCAGTAGTAGTAGGCTGCAGTTGTCCCTAACTTTGGAAATACGCAACATTATTGTTGAGAAGAAAGAGGATAAGACTGTGCATTGGATGGCTCTTTCCTCCTCTCAGTCACAGCATAATGACATGGAGGTGACTTCTAAGTCTGACACCGTGCCTTGGAACCAGGGGTCACAGCATTCCTCCTGCTCCACCTTGCGGCCCTAAAGAAGGATTTCAGTGGAGTCCTCTCAGTCTTCACTGCCCCTTCTTAGTGTGGCACCTTCTTTTTCCTAAGAAGTGGCAATAAAAACCCCATCATGTCGAATGGTAAATTGTCAAGAGAGTCGGTAGGACTGTCCTGAAGAGGAGGTTAAGGAAGAGGCTGGGGACCCCATGCATAGTTGGTGGTCATAGTAGCACTCATAAGCACAGTATTGACAGTGGGAGCAGAAACAATGGCAGTCTGGACAAATGCAAAGCAGGGGAGGGAGCCTAGAATCCCACCAAGTTTGAAAAAAGTGGCACGGAGTTGGATCAGAGTGCTGAGGAGTAGCTAACATCACGAGAGAAGGTTGGTGGTGGCAGCAGTAGCAATAAAGAGCAGTGGTGATGTACTCCCAAAGAACAGTCAGGACTGTGTAACACCCTTCTAGGGGGCATTACCACCTTTTGTGCCCTTTCACTATCTGTAATGGTTGACCCTGTATTATCTTGTATAATTATCCCTAGGTCTTACAGCATGTGTAAATATATTTATGATTTGGTAATGATTTAACATGCAATGTGCCTGGTTCACCAGCAGATGGCGGAAATCTTGGCAGAGCTGTGTTAGATAGAATAGAACCCTTCTTCCATTCTATCCACCTCTTTAGGGAAGTAGGTGCTAGTTAGTTTCAAGGTCAGTCAAGAAGATCCCATGTAAGGGAAAGAGCAGACCCTCATCCCAGTTGGATAAGCCTGCAAAAGTCAGTCTAGCTTACCCCCAGTAAGGGGAAGGCTGTCCCTGGACAATATACAGAACAAGATAAAGAGAGTCAGACAAAGAGAGAAATTACAGCTGAAAGCAGTCTAGAAAAAGTTCCTATTGAATCCATCCAACATAGCAGAGCTGAAAGAATTCAGATGTAGCAGAGCGGAGAGTGTTTGTCTGCCAGAATTCATGCCAAAGCTTGCTGGTGTCCAAGATAAAGTTGGAAGATTGTTCCCTAATGCAAGTTTGTGCCAAGTAAAGCTGTTAACTACTTCAGTACACGTCTGGACTCAGTTTGTTCTACAAATCCTTCAACTATATACCCTATTTTCATTGCTGCAGACGACCACGCTTGGGGTTTTGGATATCCAGGTAGGAGCACCATGACCAGTGAAAAATCCACCCCATAAAGGGACATTTTAGGCCACCCTCATACCACTCTGGCATTCCTACACCTGGGTTCCACCATCACCTTATACAAATTAGTCCCTCGTTGATGAAATGCAACTGGTGTCATGACAAAAACTCTAAAATCTCACATAACACCTGTAGAAGAGACTCCTAGCGTGGGACCTGCCCACTGCAACCGTGTCTGCTTTGGGATCTGGTGATGCCACTGATACTGTGGGTGGGTTAGATCCAAAATGTGCCAGAGCTAAGCCAAGCTCGAATGCCTCTAGCTCTGTGCGAGCAACATCTGTATGGAGTTTTTTTTTCACAAGGCCGACACACAAAACCATAGCAGTGTGCAAGATCTGCAGGATTAAAATAAGACATGAGTGTTCAAACACAAACATAGGTACCAGAGGCCTATTGCAGTACCTGAGAATCAGAATTACCGGAAATCACTTTGGGAAAATACAACTGGCCAGCATTCCCAATCAAACAAGTCTGTCTTCCTTCTCCTGTTCCTCTTTGTGGCAACCAACCCACATCCCCAAGCAATATAGTGTCCCTGTCATCATCATCATTACTTTCTTGTTCTTCTGCTATAATGGAATGTTTTCCCATGGAAAACTTTTTCTTACCTAGAATTAGCTTGTCTACAAGCTGAACGCCTACCTTGCCAGGTTACTAGCAGTGCAGTTGATGCCGTATCATTTTGTAGTTCCTTGGACTCTTGGTTGGAGCAGAATGCGGGCTGCTCCTTGCGATTTTCAATGTGTGCCAGCTGCACACCACAGTGCACATCTGAAGCAACTGTTACAGGCAGGGACAGTACATGTCTTTCACTGCCCATTGGGGCAATGTTTGTTGTGTCAGCGGAGAGGAGGCAGCACTCCAGAAACATGACAAGGTCCTTTTGACCCCCACAAGCAATTATAGCATCTGGCTGGCTCCCACAGCAGGCAGTTATCTGCCTCCTCCACTTCCTCTTCCAGGGACATGCTCCCATCCCCAACAGCAGCAGGGCACTGTATTGCTCCCTTTCACATGTTTCAAGTCTAGCTTTGCCTTGCAGTGTTGGAACTGACTAGCCTTGGTAATAGTAATAACACAGACGAGCAGTTGCTAAGGTACATCAAGCAGCAAACATTCTGCTGGCTGTCACCCGCTGACTCCAAATTGGCAAAGTGGTCAGCGGACTCAGCAACATGGGTGCAAGATCGTGGCCTTTCTGAACCTTGGTAAAATGACACATGTTCCATGAATGGCGCACTTGATTAGCATAGACTTGCAACATGTTTTTAAAAAGTACACTGGTTTGTGCAAGTTTCTGTCAAGGTCCGACCGAAGGAAGAATAACTTATGCATCTTGCTGTTCACCAGGTAGCTGTTGGGGACCCATAATGAGAAACTCTCACTGAGAAGAAGGGGTGAGGTGCTGGAGGAGAAGTCAGAGTTGGGGAGAGCATAATGAGGATGATGCTAGCCATGACACTCAATCATTTCAGTGGGGGCGGGGTTGGAAAAAACTCCTCTTTAGGCATTCTGGTGATTACTGGACAGCTATGCTTCTAGACCTTCGCTACTAGTGTCGAGTGCAAATATTCAAATTGCGATTTTTATCGCGAATATCAGCACTTCGAGAATTCGCAAATATTTCGAATATAGTGATATATATTCATTTTTTTTCTTATTTTTTCCATCTGAACCCATTACCTAGTATACCTACCTGCTTCTTGCTTGTGGGCCAATGTGAGAAGGCTGCAGTATTGTAGTCTGTAGTGAATTAGAATATTCTTCATTTTTTAATTTATTTTCTCGTATGCGAAAAATGTAATATTCGGGTGATGCAAAAATTCTAAAACACGAATATATAGCACTATAGAATATAGTGCTATATATAAGTTTTTAGAATATTTGTCATTTTTTTCCATCTGAAGTCATGTTTCCTCCCTGCTTAAGATTCTTTTGGGCCAATGACTGCTCACATTAAATTGGAAAAAATGACAAATATTCTAAAAAACGAATAGCAATCATTGGCCCAAAAGCATCTTAAGCAGGGAGGAATCATGACTTCAGATGGAAAAAAAATAACAAATATTCTAAAAAACTAATATATGGCACTATATTCTATAGTGCTATATATTCGTGTTTTAGAATATTCGCATTACGCGAATATTTCATTGACGATTTTTCGCAATCAATAGAAAATTTCAAATACGAATATTTGCGAATATTACGCGAATATATCATTGCCGATTTTTCGCAATCAATAGAAAATATCAAATGCGAATATTCGCGAATATATGACGGATATTCTAGCGAATATTCGCAAAATATTGCGAAATCGAATATTGCCCCTGACGCTTATTACTATTCGCTACCAAAGCAACATGTGAGAATGTTTGCCTTGCACCGAAAGGGAGGACAAATTATGTTATAACTAGGCAACACCCTGTATGAAGCTTGTCTGAAAGGGAGTCCCCTCTCCACCCCCTGCACAGTCACCCCCTCTCCTGCCACCACAAGTAGCAGAAGTCTAGTTCAGTCTCCTCAACACATGCCATGCCAGACTCCAAGTCAAATCAGCAAGCAAAGACTTCCCACCTCAGCACCCAGGTTCAGTGCTATCTACAATTTGCCCTGTATCCAGCGCATATACTGATCCCTGATCCCATGGATTTCTGGGCAGGCAGACTAGAACAGCTCAAACTGGCACAATACTCTCTCTTACTTGCCCAGCCTTCAGTGTCATCTCGGAGAGGGTTTTTAGCACCACAGGGGGCTTGTTGACACACATACCCACCAAGCTGTCCTCTGCCAGTGTGTAAAATATCACTTTTGTTAAAAAAAAACCATGCCTGGATCTGGAGGATTTTGACACTCCTCCGGCTGAAGCCAATTAAGAGATCTCATCTTACTGATGGTGACCCATCTTGTCACTGTTGCTTTCTGGCTACATGCCATCCTTCCTATCCGTACAGCTGCTGCCTCCATCATGCCACTGCTTCTGCCTTCCTACCAACATGTATGCTGAGCCCACTCTATACCTCTCATGGTGCCAGGTGGCTTCCAATGAATGAAGGGAGAGCGGGCTACAGCATTATACTTACACTAATTAAAATCAGCCTATGTGGCAGACAGGCTGGTCAGGGGTGCAAGACCCAACCCTATTTTGTAAATTTGAGATTCTTGACAAATACATTTTGTACAAAATTATTTGGGCCTGTCTGCCAGCGTCAAGACGATCTCTATAGGACAGGAACCTAACACTAAATACTACCTGTTATGTGCCATACTGGCCACCATCATGCCACTGCCACCATCATGCCATTGCTGCTTCCTGCCTATCAACGTGTTCCGTACAGCTGCTGCCTCCATCATGCCGCTGTGACCATTATTCCACTGCTTCTGGCTGCCTACCATCATGTTCCATACTGCTGCTTCCATCATGGCACTCTCACGATCATTTCACTGTTGCCACTTGCCTACCAACATGTTAATCCCCTACTGCTACCACTATAAGCGCTACGTGACTGCTGCTACTACCACCACTACTACTACTAGTGCTACCCATAGACAGCCAATCTACTGCATTGTATGTTTTCGCTATACGGCTTCTGCTGCCGCTACTATTGTGGTGGCCACAATACTCTACCCTCTCTGCATCTACACTATACTGCTCCCAATTAAAGATTTTTATAGGCTTATCCACAACTAGCCACTTTTTCTTCTGACAACACTTGTGCATGTCGTATGAGCAGGCATTCTGACACTGTTAAGGCATAATTAAGGTAATAATTCTTATGGATCCATGTCTAATATATTTTCACAAATGTAATGTTGTCTTCATTTGTGAAGGACAATTTTGTCCACTTCAATGTAATGCCTCCTGCCATGCTAAGTAGCCTCTGGAAGTCCACTGGAGGCTAGACAAGTGCACTATATAGATGTAGTCAAGCTAAAATTGACTCTGATAACACATTTCACCGTGTTATCTCGTAACAAAGGCCACTGAAATTCATTGAAAAAGTCAATCAACATTTTCTTGCCATTGTTTACTTAACGCGTTAACCATTATGTTTAGCTCGGCTATGTCTGTAATATAAAATATATGCTGACCATAAAACGTCGACACCCCAGCTGTTGGTAAAGGACTCTTCTGTAAGGGTAGCAATCTGGGGATTCAATCCTCATTTCCCTTGTGTGGTTCAAGAATGCATAACGCACAATCCTTTAGATTCTAATACCTGGTTTAGCCCTAAGCCAAATCAATCAGAAGCTCAGTAAGTTCTAATCTCTCTCTGGGGTCTAAGGGGCTCACTAGTTCCATAACCTCCAAAGACTACAAAGGACTACAAAGAGGCCACTGCGCGTATATGTGACTGTAGTAGGGTCAGTTGTGGTCCAGGTCCCAGAGGTAGCATGGGCACTCACTGCAAACTTTTCCCAAGGAGCCTTAACCAACCTTAAAGGACTATGTACACCTTTGAGGGTGTACTTATTCTGAGCTTGAACTAATTTTTTCAGTTGGTCTTTATTAAAAATGTGGAGCCTTTTTCTGTACAGGGCTGAGATTCTCTAGTAGTAGGATTTGAATTTTCACTATGTTCCGTCAGACAGCTCCGCTGATGGGCTCATTATCTCTGACCTTAAAAACACTCATTATAGCTCAATTCTTGTCTTACTGCTGAAATAAGTGTTTATGACCTTTTAGTAATTTAGACATAAAGGTTATTAGATGACCTGACACAAAGTGAAAGTTCCATTCACGCAGCTAGACAGTTAACCCTTTGTGAAAGAATAGATGAATATTTTTAATAAATACCAATTGAAAAAATAGATTTTAGCCCAAAATGACTTAAATGCAATAATAAAATATTGCCCCCAAGGTGTACATAGCCTTTAAAGTACAATGCATAAAAGGTTAAGTTTTAGCCTAGCTGTGAGCATCTTACATTTATTTTCACTTTGTGCGTCATCTGATAATTCTTATCTCTAAATTACTAACAGCTCATAAAAACTTAATTAGGCTACATTCTTACCAGTGAGATAAGATTTGAGCTATAATGAGTGTATATGAGCTCTCAGGAGATCAGAGATAAGCTTCACATGAGCTCCCTGATGAGACACAGTGTAAATAAAGAGCCTGCACAGGGAAAAGGGGCTGCACATTTTTAATAAGACCAATTGAAAAAGTGATTTCTAGCTCAAAATGAGTACAATGTAATAATAATATGAATAACAATGATGATGATGACGATCATAATAATAACAATAAATAATAATAAAAATAATAATAATAGATAAATGCCAACAAAGGTGTTGTTTATATCTTTAAATTTCATGATTTTCCTATTTCATGACGTAAAGTCATGATTTTATTAAAGACATGGCTATGATGCTTTAGATGTGTTATGAGACTTATTTTTTATTTTCATATGTAGTTATTTTGATTCGTGGAATTCCTTATTGTTACTGTACACCGTACGCCATTTGATTGTTCTCTATTCATCTTCAGATACGCGGCCAAGTTCCTTTGGTGTCTTCCTTCCGTTGAGGAGTTCGTTTGCCTAGTTGTCAAGCATTGCCGGATCCAGGCCAGAGTTATCGGTTCGGAATGTTCTACGGTGTTGCGTAGCAGCGCAGAAAGAGGAAGATTCCAGGGGTTCTGCCCTTATATACTGGGATGGAGGGAGGAGTCAGTTACTATGGTTTTCTTCATGATTATACTGTTCATTCTTTGCTGCTATGGTAGATCAGTAAAGAGAGTTATAGCAATAGGAGCCTCCGTGTCTTGTTATAAAATTTTGTCTTATCTTCTACACTTCCCCTTACAAACTCATGTTCTGTCTGGGCCTACCATACATATTGTGCTGGTGTATATATTTAATTTTGCCAAATGACATCATCAGAAGCGTAGTTGACGCAGTCATTCTCTTCATCCTAAATAACTTTAATTATTTCTCATGTTTTTGTCCCTAGTGTCAGGATAAGTATGCATGCTTCACTTTCATTCTAGCAAATGCTGCACGGTTATCCTCTACATGATACTATCAGGAAAAGCATGAAATCTAAATATTGTGTTGTGTTAATGAAACTCATACACCATGAGCCTAATTTCATAGTATTATCAATATACAGCTCTCGGAACAACATATGCTGTGGCAGATGGCTTCGAGTCAATCTCAGTAAATAAATGGAATCTCTCATACACCATTTATTTGGGTTAAGTACGGGTGGTATGAAGTGGAGGATTAGTTCATTTCTTTTCATGGATCAGAAAACTGAATATATACAATGCGTGGGAGCATAATAGCCATAGAATTTCACACAAGTGTGATTATTATATAAGTGCACCCTCATTAGCTAGCGTAATTAACATATTAGAAAATATATATAAGAGAGCAGAGTAGTGCTCTGGTCTTGCTATTTTCCTAGAAATCTTAAGTGCACCTATTCCTATAAATATCCATAGTATCTGTGAATATATGAAACTTTGCACCGTAGCTACTCATCTTCTCTGTCTGAAGGAGCTCTGTAAACATCAAGGAACCTTCTACACCATAAAAAATCAGTAATATAATAAATAGTGGAAAGGGGAGGGAAGAGGAGAGGGAGGAGGGGGATGGAGTTGCAGTTTTGTTTTTCTCTATTTCTGTTTATGCCTGCTGTAAAAAGAAAGAAGGAGAAAGAGTATTGAGTCATAAAAGGCTTCATTCACTTTTGCATCAGAGGCTTAATTAAGAGAATCTGAAACTGGTTCCTTTAAAAATTTCAGGCATAATAGTCCAGTTCTGTTTTGTCTGGTAAAATGCCAGGCCCTTAATATAGACATGTAATGATTAACCTCTTTAAGGCCCTACCATAACATTTTTATTTTTCCATTCACGAAGCCGTATGAGGGATAGTTTTTTGTGCGAGAAGTTCCACTTTCTAATGGCACCATTGGGGTAAGCTTGGATTAAAAACACAATTCCGCCTTATTTTTATGCATTTTGTTTTTACAGCATTTGCTATTGGTAAACTAACTCGTTACTTTCATTCCCCAGGTCAATATGGTTACAGCGATACCACATTTTTTATAGTTTTTCTTGTGTTTTAATGCATGAAAATCGTTTGAAAAACTGATTTTTTTCTATTTATCACCTTATTCTGACCTCCATAATTTTTTTAAATGTACATCTATGTTGCTGCGTGAGGGCTCATTTTTGTGGGGCAATTTTTGCTCACTTTTTAATCAATGTAAATTTTATTTTCATTGCTGTGTTCAACGTATGGGAAAATAAATTTCTATTTTAATAGTATGGGCATTTTGGGATGCAACTGTACAAATGATTGTTTATTTATTTTATTTTTAATGGGAAAAAGTGGGTGATTTGAATTTATATAATTTTTAACTTCATCATTAGATCACTTCTCCCATGAATTAATTACCATTGCAGCCTACCACAGTTTCACTACATTCCTATTGAGCCCTGACACAGGCAGACCTCCACAGGAACATAGCTATTGCAGGCTTTGGATCCTTCTGGGGACCCGAGCATGCAACAGCAACTAAACGGCTCCCTCGATCTCAGCACGAGGGAACCATTTACGCCCCTAGAGTGCAGCACTTCTTGGGAAAAGCTCCTCAGATGCCATGGTCCCAATTGACATGTCATCTGAGGGGTAAAATGTCTATGATTGGTGTATAGATTAAAACAGCAGAAACCTGGCGGCTTTGGCGACGGTTTGCTTCTGAGTATGCACCATGTTAAGAGATCCAACTACATATACAGCAAAGGTCAGGAATGGGGTTAAAGGAGATTTTCCGGGATAGGTCATGAATATCTAATCGGTGGTAGTCAGACTCTTCTCCGGTGAGCACTCCTCACAGCATATCAAACACAGCACCATCCATTGTATAATAAAGTGCTTGATATTTCAGCCCAGGCCCGAAGAGAATGACCAGAAAAAGGTCCACCAGGACTGTGTTTTGTCAAGGCTTGTTTGGGAATGCTATACAGTATTTCTATGTATGGGCAAAATACACAGTATACTATGATAAAGAAACTATCTACATAAAAATAAATTCTCTTTGTGGGACAAAAAAATTGTAAAATGGAAAAGAAAAAAGTTTACAGAAAGGCACAAAACACACAGAAAAAATATATATTTTGCATGCAAATTTTGATGCGAACTTCATTTACACAAACAATTGTGACCTTTACCTCTTCCCCTTTTCAGACCAGGCTTAGTGCAAGGAATATGGCCTCTCAAGGCCCAACCGATAAATTACCCCAGACTGAGGGTATCTGCAATGTATACAGTTATGTATTGAGTAATGTTACGTATTTTATTGTTTTGGCGCGTGTTCCAGTAGAGGAGGAATGTTTGGCAGGAAGAGGGCTAATAACCCTGATCCTCAGCTCTTGGTAAGATAGGCCTGGTCCTACTTCCTGCCAGGAGGAGGAGTTCCAGTCTAGAAAGAGAAAGGAGAGGAAGCATTGTCTGAGCTCCTACTACTAGGAACCGGATATTATTTTCCTGTGAGACCAACACTCCAAATCGACCAAATAAATGAAGAATACAGCTTCCTGAAAGCATCAGTGTGACAAGATAGTGGAGTGATAAGCAAAATTACAGCTGCAAGGTGAGGAACTACGGCCCAGACATTCATCACCCAAACCACCTCGAGACCAGATTAACTCCAGGCCTGTACTACAGTGGACACCTATATTTACAAGTGCCTTCTAGTGCCAATCAATATCCATCAAACCTGCCAACATACCTCCTCATCTGACGCCAGAGAAAAGGCACTTTGTACTTAATATTACTGGATGTGCCACAGGTTCTATTTTGCTCTAAGTAAAGAGAAATAATTTTATACTTCTGGTCTGATTCTTCAAACTACATTTCCACCACACCGATCCCCAGGGAGCAACAGCCTAAAGGGAATATATCACCATATGATCATGAATAAACGGCACACTCCGATTATATATCAACCTCAGAAAAGAGTGCAAAGTACACCAATAATAAACAATTAAAATATTATATTTATTAATGTAAATGTTAAGACATAATATTCATACTACAAAGATTACACTTAAAAAGTAGGGAAATGACACAGTTGCACATCAACTCAATTACCAGCTTATAAAAAACAGCATCAGAATGTAGACCAATAACAGGATTAGTAACTGACCCAACAGGTTCAATATTATGGCCAGGTCTACATAAAGTGCATAATGTGCGGTGATAAGTATTGATATAACCTATGCGTATACTAAACAATAAAGCTGCAAATCATGCTTACTAATAACAAACACTGCATAGGAATAGTAGCATACCGCTAGAACAAGAAACTGTGGAGAGGGTGATGGAGCTCCTCAACTTCGCGTTAAATTGCTTCCCCAGGAGGAGTAATAGGTATGGGGAAAGTGACATGTTTAAAAAGAAAGAGCCTGCCAATAAATGAGTAGAGCTGTGAGCATGTGACCGCTCACAAATATCATTATCATCATCAAAGCGGCGCATGGCCTATCGCAAGCCGCCACGTCATTCAACTTCCGCCCGAGGCTGGTGACAGAGAGGGCAATCGTCGCGTGATGACGTGGATTGCCGTCGCCATCACCCTATCCAAATGGAGAAAGGGGCGGAAGCCGACAAGCGGGCGGAACGGCCATGCGCACTGATGACATAGAGATCCCGGAGCGGCAGTCAAAAATACAACAGGGGAAGGGCCAAATGTTAATTAAATTTAATCAGGGAATCACATGATTAGCTTAAGAAAAGGGATTAGAAACACATACCAAGATATAGGAGTTTATATAAAACCCGATTTCATGGAAGTATGTTAAAAATTAAAGTGCTAGGTGCAATAAAGTGCTAATATTATATCCTATTTTATACAACCTAGTGATCATTGGAGCAGAAGATGAAATGCTAATGATGCAAAAGTGTAAACTCTACAAAGTGCTACTAAAGTGCTGATATTCTGCAGTATATAAATAGAAAAAGATTATTAACTGAAAATTAAAATTATGTACGGACTAATCCGTACGTGTATATTGTTAGGAAGTGTATATATTTTCAGTACAGTGCTGTAACACATGTGGATAAAAAATGCAGAAGTGTAAATGAATAAAAATTGTTAATAGTGCAAAAGAGCTATGTAAGGAAAATTGAACAAATAAAAGATGTGAATAATGAAAAAAGGTGCAATACTAATAAAAAAAATAAAAAAAATAAAAAAAAAAACGCAAATGGAGGATATTGTCCAAGATCGGGTTCCTTTATCCAGGTCCGTTATTACTTCAGCTTTGCACCCCTTTTCTATTGACCACTTCACATTCAAGACTGGGCATCCACAGAGGTGAATGAACTCTAATTTTCTGCTATTGGCATCAATTATAATTTCCATTAATTCAAATGAGCAGTGATTAACTGTCTCCTCCCATCTCATTTTTAAATCGTCATCCTCTAATCCAAAACTGGGAAATTTTTGTATTCTGAGGCCTCTAGGTATGATTATTTTGATTTTGTAATTCTCTATAGCTTTTTTATTCCACCATGTTCTTATCTTTTTATAGCACTGAGTTTTATACTTTTTCTGCAGCTCCTTTACTTTGAAAGTGGCATCATTAAAAACCTGCTGTGTATCCCTACTAAATAGATTGTCAGCTTGCGCCAACCAGGCTTGCTCTCTGGCTCCTATGTCCATGTTAATTATAACCAAGACTCTGTTTAAAAACAGAAACAAAGGTTATAACACCATATGATCATGAATAAGCGGCACACTCCCGACACTTATATATCAACCTCAGAAAAGAATGCAAAGTACACCAATAATAAGCGATTAAAATATTATATTTATTAATGTAAATGTTAAGACATAATATATACACTACAAAGATTACACTTAAAAATGACACAGTTGCACATCACCTCAATTACCAGCTTATAAAAAACAGCATCAGAATGTAGACCAATAACAGGATTAGTAACTGACCCAACAGGTTCAATATGATGTCCAGGTCTACAAGTGCATAATGTGTGGTGATAAGTATTGATATAAACTATGCGTATACTAAACAATAAAGCTGCAAATCATGCTTACTAATAACAAACACTGCATAGGAATAGTACATACCGTTAGAACAAGAAACTGTGGAGCGGGTAATGGAGCTCCTCGATGCGTGTTTCGCGTTAAATTGCTTCTTCAGGAGGAGTAATAGGTATGGGGAAAGTGACATGTTTAAAAAGGTAAAGCCTGCCAATAAATGAGTAGAGCTGTGAGCATGTGACCGCTCAGAAATATCATTATCATCATCAAAGCGGCGCATGGCCTATCGCAACCTGCCATGTCATTCAACTTCTGCCCTTCCCCCGAGGCTAGTGACAGAGAGGGCAATCGTCGCGTGATGACGCGGATTGCCGTCGCCATCACCATATCCAAATGTAGAAAGGGCGGGAGGCCGACAAGCAAAAGAGCTATGTGAGGAAAATTGAGCGAATAAAGATGTGAATAATGAAAAAAGGTGCAATACTAATAATAAAAAAAAAAGCAAATGGATGATATTGTCCAAGATCGGGTTCCTTTATGCAGGTCCGTTATTACTTCAGGTTTGCACCCTTTTTCTATTGACCACTTCACATTCAAGACTGTGCATCCACAGAGGTGAATGAACTCTAAGATGGTAGGCAGACTCCTCCTATTTCTATTCCTATTTTTTTTTTATTAGTATTGCACCTTTTTTCATTATTCACATATTTTATTTATTCCTCACATATCTCTTTTGCACTATTAACAATTTTTATTCATTGACACTTCTGCATTTTCTATCCACATGTGTTACAGCACTGTACTGAAAATATATACACTTCCTAACAAGATACACGTACGGTTTAGTCCGTACATAATTTTCATTTTCAGTTAATAATATTTTTCTATTTATATACTGCAGAATATCAGCACTTTAGTAGCACTTTGTAGAGTTTACACTTTTGCATTATTAGTAGAGTTGAGTGAACACCTGGATGTTCGGGTTAGAGAAGTTCGGCCGAACTTCACGAAAATGTTCGGGTTCGGGATCCGAACTCCACCCGAACTTCATCCCGAACCCCATTGAAGTCAATGGGGACCCAAACTTTTGGGCACTAAAAAGGCTGTAAAATAGTCCAGGAAAGGGCTAGAGTGCTGCAAAAGGCAGCAAAATGTAGGTAAATCCCCTGCAAACAAATGTGGATAAAGAAATTAATTAAAATAACATAAAATAAATAAAAATGAAGCAATATCAATTGGAGAGAGGTCCCATAGCAGAGAATCAGGCTTCAAGTCACCCACCAATGGAGAAGGCCACTTTCATTTATTTAGGCCCCAGCACCCAGACAGAGGACAGAGGTCGCAAAGCAGAGAATCAGGCGTCATGTCACCCACCAATGGAGAAGGCCACTTTCATTTATTTAAGCCCCAGCACCCAGACAGAGGAAAGAGGTCGCATAGCAGAGAATCAGGCGTCATGTCACCCACCAATGGAGAAGACCACTTTAATTTATTTAGGCCCCAGCACCCAGACAGAGGACAGAGGTCGCATAACAGAGAATCAGGCGTCATGTCACCCACCAATGGAAAAGGCCACTTGTATCCACAGAGTACAAACAGTCGGCACTCCTCTCTTGTTGGAAGCGTGGTGCTCGCGTCCAGGGAAGGTACCCACATCAACAGGCGAAGGAAAGACCGGCACTTCACTTACAAGTAACTTGCAAGTAAGTGGAGTGCCGGTCTATCTTCGCCTGGAAAAACCACTTTAATTTATTTAGGCCCCAGCACCCTTTGAGAGAGGGCAGAGGTCGCATAGCAGAGAATCAGGCGTCATGTCACCCACCAATGGAGAAGGCCACTTTCATTTATTTAGGCCCCAGCACACAGACAGAGGACCGAGGTCGCATAGCAGAGAATCAGGCGTCATGTCACCCACCAATGGAGAAGGCCACTTTTAGATAATTAGGCCCTGGCACCTAGACGGAGGAGAGGTTCATTCAACTTTGGTTGCACACGCAATATAATGGTAAAATTAAAAAAGAGGATTCAATAAAGCAGTGCCCCGGAGTACAAGAATATATGGTTGAGGGGGAGGCAGTTATAAATGTCTGTGCAGTGGAGAGAAGGAGTAAAGATAAGCGGCACTCACCATTCGCCTTTAAAACAATCCGAGGAGGTCTAGGGCGGACAAACCTCATGCTGAGTGTAGTCACCGGCAACGGCCGTTTCGCGCCAAGCGGCGCCTCTTCAGGCCAGTATACATAGGGAATGCTGGATCAGCACGTCATAAATAGGCATCAAGCCACACACACAGCAGAGGCTCCACCTACCAGCTAACTCCCACTAATGAGTAAAACAGACACACATGATAGAGAATTATTCTATTAGAGAACAAACAGAAACAATGCATGAAAACGTCGCTATGCGATTTTTGTCGTACTAAATACCTCCGTTTTGGAGGCGTTGAGCATGTGGTGTCGCAGCTGATCACCTGCAGGACTGCATACATGGTGTATGTTATTTTGTGCTCCTGCGGGGCTTTTTATATCGGTAAAACCATACGGCCAGTTTTCGAACGTTTTAGAGAACACCTGAATTCGATTAGAACGGGCTCTGGACGTACTAGATTGATAGAACATGTAAGAGACGCTCATCAGGGTGATACATCTTGCCTTAGGTTTGCAGGTATTAAGTTGGTCGAGCCTAATATGCGAGGTGGCGATCGCCATCGCCGCCTCTTACAAAGGGAGGTTGTCTGGATAATAAACACGAATGCCACTGGCCCTCTAGGGTTAAATGAAAAATCGAATTACATTCATTCGTAGAATAATAGCATAGCATTTCCGTCTCCCTATATATTCGCATATTTGCGATTTTTTGCTGTTGCAAAAATTGCATAGATACGGTTTCCATTCATTCTCTTTGTTGGCGCTGTAACGAAAAAAATGAATTACATTTATCTGTAGAATAATCAGTATAGCATTTCTTCCTCCCCCAAATATTCGCACATTGCGATTTTTACTGCCGCAAAAATCGCATAGCGCCGTTTTCATGCATTGTTTCTGTTTGTTCTCTAATAGAATAATCGCACAAGCTGCGATTTTTCACTGCCGCAAAAATCGCATAATGCCGTTTTTCATTCATTCTCTCTGCTGGTGCTCACACTATCTGCGTTTTACTATTTTGTATTGAAATGTTCTTGATGTTGTTTTTGTACTCTATCATGTGTGTCTGTCTTACTCATTAGTGGGAGTTAGCTGGTAGGTGGAGCCGCTGCTGTGTGTGTGGCTTGATGCCTATTTATGACGTGCTGATCCAGCATTCCCTATGTATACTGGCCTGAAGAGGCGCCGCTTGGCGCGAAACGGCCGTTGCCGGTCACTACACTCAGCATGAGGTTTGTCCGCCCTAGCCCTCCTCCGATTGTTGGCTCCTAAGGGAGTGAAAATAAAGGTGATTTTTAAAGGCGAATGGTGAGTGCCGCTTATCTTTACTCCTTCTCTCCACTGCACAACCATACTTTCTCATTGCCTATAGCTGAGCACCACCGCTGTTTGCCTGGACGACCCGGACTGCCTGCGATTGTTTGATCACTATCTGACACCATTTGCCACAGGGCAGCTGCCGCTCCGTTTCTGTTTCTCAATACTGCAGTTACAAATGTCTATTCTGCACAAGGGATGGACAGGTTCTGTGGGATCCATGCCTGGTTTATTTTTATGAAGCTTGGTGCTGGTCAGCTTGTCCACGTTGGCTGTGGACAGGCGGCTGCATTTGTCAGTAATGACGCCACATGCCGTGCTGAATACACGTTTAGACAAAACGCTGGCCGCCGGGCAGGCCAGCACCTCCAAGGCATAAAGGCTAGCTCTGGCCACGTGGACAATTTGGAGACCCAGAAGTTGATTGGGGCCGAATCATCAGTCAGTATGTGGAGGGGTGTGCACACGTACTGTTTCACTATTGCTGCCTCCTGCTAACACGTTCCGTATCAGGTGGTGGTTCAGTTAGCTGTGGCGCGGTGACAAAACTTTTCCACATTTCTGCCATGCTAACCCTGCCCTCAGAGGAGCTGGCAGTGACACAGCTGTGTTGGCCTACCTTCGCCATGGGCTTCCACCTGTTCCCCTGTGACATTTGGGAATGCTCTCAGGAGCGTGTCTACCAGGGTGCACTTGTACTCGTGCATCTTCCTATCACGCTTCAGTGCAGGAAGTAAGGTGGGCACATTGTCTTTGTACCGGGGATCCAGCAGGGTGGCAACACAGTTGTCCGCACACATTAAAATGTGGGCAACTCTGCTGTCGTTGTGCAGGCACTGCAGCATGTAGTCGCTCATGTGTGCCAGGCTGCCCAGATGTAAGGACAAGCTGTCCTGTCCTCTGTGGGAGGCGTATCGTCATCGTCCTCTGTATCCCCCCAGCCACGCACCAGTGATGGGCCTGAGCTGTGTTGGGTGCCACCCCGCTGTGAACCTGCTTCATCCTCATTCTCCTCCACCTCCTCCTCATCCTCCTCGTCCTCCCGTAGTGGGCCCTAGCTGGCCACATTTGTACCTGGCCTCTGCTGTTGCAAAAAAACTCCCTCTGAGGCACTTCTAACAGACTGGCCTGAAAGTGCCAAAAATGACCCCTCATCCTCCTCCTCCTCCTCCTTGGCCACCTCCTCTTCCATCATCGCCCTAAGTGTTTTCTCATGGAGACATAGAAGTGGTATTGTAACGTTGATAACGGCATCATCGCCACTGGCCATGTTGGTGGAGTACTCGAAACAGCGCAACAGGGCACACAGGTCTCGCATGGAGGCCCAATAATTGGTGGTGAAGTGGCGCTATTCCGCAGTGCGACTGACCCGTGCGTGCTGCAGCTGAAACTCCACTATGGCCTGCTGCTGCTTGCACAGTCTCTCCAGCATGTGCAAGGTGGAGTTCCACCTGGTGGGCACGTCGCATATGAGGCCGAAGTTACGCTGTAGCGCAGACAGACGAGCAGCAGCAGGATGTGAACGCCGGAAGCGCCCGCACTTTATGCAGCAGCTCTGATATGTCCGGGTAGTTGTGAATGAACTTCTGCACCACCAAATTCAGCACATGCGCCAGGCAATGGATGTGCATCAAACCGTTTAGTCCCAGAGCTGCAACGAGATTTCGCCCATTATCGCACACCACCAGGCCGGGCTTGAGGCCCAACGGCAGCAACCACTGGTCGGTTCTTTTGTTCAATACCCGCGACAACTCCTGCGGGGTGTGGGGCCTGTCCCCCAAACATAAGAGTTTCAGAACGGCCTGCTGACGCTTACCCGGGCTGTGCAGAAGTTTGTGGTGAAGGGAGGAGGAGGCTACAGGAGGCAAAGAATGAAGCCCTGCGATCCTTGGCGGCGGAAGGACATGCGTCAAAGAACTCTCCGCCTGGGGCCCAGCCGCCACTCTACATTTATCCAGTGTGCAGTTAGGGAGATATAGTGTCCCTAGCCGTGCTTACTGGTCCACGTATTTGTGGTTAGGTGGACCTTGCCACAGATGGCGTTGCGCAGTGCACACTTGATTTTATCTGATACTTGGTTGTGCAGGAAAGGCACGGCTGTCTTGGAGAAGTAGTGGTGGCTGGGAACAACATACTGTGGGACAGCCATTGCCATCAGCTGTTTGAAGCTGTGCGTAGTCCACCAGCCTGAATGACAGCATTTCAAAGGCCAGTAGTTTAGAAATGCTGGCATTCAGGCCCAGAGCACGAGGGTGGCTAGGTGGGAATTTACTCTTTCTCTCCAAGGTTTGTGAGATGGAGAGCTGAACGCTGCCGTGTGACATGGTGGAGATGCTTGGTGATGCAGGTGGTGGTGTCGGAGGGACATCCTCTGTTTGGTGGGCGGCAGGTGCCAACATTCCTCCCAAAGCAGAGGAAGAGGCTGAGGTAGCAGCAGAAGAGGGAGCAGGGAGAAGCCTGAGTGAGTTCCTTGTTTTTAAGGTGTTTACTCCACTGCAGTTCATGCTTTGAATGCCTGGTCATGCAGGTTGTGCTAAGGTTCAGAACGTTAATGCCTCGCTTCAGGCTCTGATGGAACAGCGTGCAAACCACTCGGGTCTTGTTGTCAGCACATTGTTTAAAGAAGTGCCATGTCAGGGAACTCCTTGAAGCTGCCTTTGGGGTGCTCGGTCCCTGGTGGCGGTGGCCAGTAGCAGGCGAACTCTCTTGGCGGCGGCTGTTCTGCTTTTGCCCCCTGCTCCCTCTTTTGCTACGCTGTTGGCTCGGTCAAACCGCTTCCTCTTCCTCTGAACTATGAAAGTCAGTGGTACGACCTTTATTCCATGTGGGGTCTAGGACCTCATCGTCCCCTGCATCGTCTTCCACACAGTTTTCCTTCCTGACCTCCTGTTCGCAGCAGTTGGCACCTGTGTTTCGTCATCATCAGAGACGTTCGGACTCCGATGAGGTGGTATTCCCATGTCCTCATTATCAGGAAACATCAGTGGTTGTGCATCAGTGCATTCTATGTCTTCCACCACTGGGGAAGGGCTAGGGGGATTCCCTTGGGAAACCCTGCCAGCAGAGTGTTCAAACAGCATAAGAGACTGCTGCATAACTTGAGGCTCAGACAGTTTCCCTGATATGCATGGGGGTGATGTGACAGACTGATGGGCTTGGTTTTCAGGCACCACCTGTGTGCTTTCTGCAGAAGACTGGGTGGGAGATAATGTTGTGAACGTGCTGGATCCACTGTCGGCCACCCAATTGACTAGCGCCTGTACTTGCTCAGGCCTTACCATCCTTAGAACGGCATTGGGCCCCACCAAATATCACTATAAATTCTGGCGGGTACTGGAACCTGAGTTAGTTGGTTCACTAGGATGTGTGGCTGTGGCAGAATGGCCACATGCTCTCCCAGCACCAGAGGGTCCACTAACACCACCACGACCAAGCGTCCGCGTCCAATACTAGATGTTTTCCTCATTATTACCATTCATCAAGCACCACAATAAGAAAAAAATATTTGGCCCAATGTATGTCCTGCCTACTTATTTATGTAATATCTGCCTACTTATTTATGTACCGTATTACACTAATCCAGGCACAGCACTAACCACTGATTTAGGGTTAGGGATCTATTGTAGGGCTAGTATTTAGGCCCTGAATGAAAGATATCCTTTTATGGACAGATTTACACTTGGAGATGCACAGTAGCATGTGAAAAAATATGTAGGATTATGCCTTCAGCAATTGTAATTTAATAAATTGTGTAATATACCCTTTAATGGACAGAAATACACTTGGAGATGCACGGTAGCGTGTTAAGTTATTGAGGATGACCCTGTCAGCACTTGTATATACACCTTGAGTGTAATATACCCTTTACGGACAGAAATACACTATGAGATGCACAATAGTGCGTGCAGATTTACAGGATTATGCTTTTAGCAATTGTAATGTAACACTTTTTGTAATACCCCCTTTTACGGAAAGAAATATACTTGGAGATAGTTGCAACAGCTGGGACACCAGATTCAGGGTATTGCTATATTAGCAAGTGAATTTCACCCCAGATAAAAAATCTATTCTTTGACAGATACTATTAAACTTGTCCTGTCATAGCTGGAACTCCAGATGTACTGTATTTCTATTTTTGCAACTGTATTTCACCCCAGAACAAAATGTATCCTGTGACGGACACTATGAAACTTGGCCAGCCACAGCTGAAACCACTGATTTATGGTTTTGCTATTTTGGCAATTGAATTTCACCCCAG